>DWQK01001236.1:0-16325 GCA_018231225.1 Noctuana stator
AAAAAGAATTTTTCAAATCCGACTTGTAGTTCCAGAGATTAGCGCGTTCAAACAAACAAACAAACAAACAAACTCTTTAGCTTTATATATTAGTACAGATTAAATGCTAAGCTGAAATAAATCTGTCTGTTTTTTTTGCTGCGAAAACGACGAAGTCGAGCATTTGCTGATGCCTCGTTTGAGGCTCTCGGTGGCCTTGTCAAGTGTAAATATCAGCTTCCTGGACGACCTTTTTGCACAAGTTTCAAACAAGATCGCCCTCTGCAGTAGCTTTCTATAAATACAATACGAATTTAGTACATGGCATCAGTCGTTCCCAGTTCGAACACAATTACAAACATGTTCAAGCTCGTGGTATTGTGCGCTTTCTTTGCTGCGGCGGTGGCTGAACCCAGCCCGGGCTTAGCCGTTCCCGTCACCTACTCCACCGCTGCGGTAGGAACTCCATTTGCAACGACTTATTCGTACCCGACCAGCAGTGTCTATCAGCCAGCAGCCGTCGCATACTCTACACCTTACGACTTCCCCCACTTTATCAAGAAACGATCTGCATCCCTGGCCTACAGCAGCTACGTCGCACCTGCTTCATACCTTACGACTGCGCCGACTTATTCCGACTTTGCAACGACTTACTCCGCTCCGTACTATGGCAGTGGTGCCGTTCTGCCAGCCGCGCCTGTCGCCTATACTACCGCCGCACATTTTATCAAGAAGAGGGCCGCTATCTTCCCAGTAGCTAGCACCTACGTCGCACCTGCCACTTACGCATCGTCTCCCTACGTGGCTTCAGCTTACTCTGCTGGTCCCGTGTACACCACGCCCTACGTATCTGCCGCTCCCGTCTACTCGACTCATTTTATCAAGAAGCGGTCTGCTCCCGTTGCTGTAAGCACTTACGCAGCTCCGACTAGTTACTCTACTCAAACCAGATTCGACTACAACACTCCCTTAGTCCACTCCTACACCGCGGCCGCTCCTGTAGCGTACTCCTCACCTTTCGTTGGACCCGTCACCCATGTCTTTTAGGTGGACCTTCAAGTCAATTTTCGATCGGCAGCCCAATAATACATTCCAAACAAAACTATGAAAATAAAAATTTGTCAATATGTCCGTGATGAGCATTAGAGATGTACCTAAATAAATAATACTTTTGAAGTCAGATTTTTTTGTACTTTTATTGAATGAAAATAATTACTAACTACTATTACCTACTACTACTTAACTATGTTTTCTCAAGTATATACAATTATTTACAGTACCTAAACAATAACTTTAATCAGACACACTTACGAATATCACATATTCTATACACCATATTGCAAGTATATTGCAACTAGTCTCAAGTCAATTCAACATGTTTCCTTGCGTAGCAAAAAGGAACAGTGTAAATTGGAAGTCGCAGGTGCAGGGAAAACTTGTGACAATACTTTTTCGAGTAATTCATTTATTATCATCGCACCTGCGTTTCACTTACGTATGTGAAAAGAAAATTGAATTTTGCTACTTTGCCACTCTCAATAAAATAAAAGTATAATTTATATACTTTTTCATACTTTATATGGTGCAGGTTACCCACGCGTGCTGCCGACTGAAGGGGCCTCCGCTCTGAACGCTCGACGTCGCACACTGGACTGCCTGGCGCCTGCCACGCCAGTCCGCCGCGGCGGGTCTCTGCGAGTACCGCGCCAACAGCAGCCCGTCGAGAAACCTACCATGGCCTTCTGCAAGCGTCGCCTTTCCTGGCCTGAAGTCGATAACTCTGTCGATTCTGGGTAAGATGCGATGTTTATTGTATTCGTCAGTCAGAATCAGATAGTATTTCGACTACATAGCGCACGCCACGCCGGTGCTGGGTTCGAGAAGCCAACAATTGCATTCTGTATGCGCCGCTTTTTCTGGTCGACTCCGTCGATTTAGGACTACTATTCACATTGTAAATGTGTAATGACTGTTTTTTATTAAATTAGTTGATCAACCTCATCGTCAAATTAATTTTTTCATTTACTTTATCATCCGGTTATCGTTAGACAATTTAAACACTTATCTTAATACCTATTTTCGTATTTTCATCTTGGATGTGATCTTGGTTCGAAAAAATCGAACGATGATCACACTCAAGATGGATAAGATACTTACCTATAACGAGTAATACGGGGCTTTAAGTAACTGAGGAAATCAGTAGGCGTAGGTATTATGAATTAAACCAGACAGTTATCGGTTATCGGTAACCAAAACTTTAGTACACGTACCTACGCCGCTGGCTGACGTTACTTACGTAAACAGAATGGAATTAAGAGCTCGTAATAGGAGTCCACAGATAATTAAGATTCAATTATAGATATAGGTACCCGAAAATCTTCTAATAATTCCCGTGATATCATTTTGATTAGACGTAAGCGGATTAGGTATGTAATACGACTACTTTAACCGACAATAGATAAGTCTATCTAGTATCTTGGATGCTTAAGTACCTACTTACAGACTGTGATGTAATCTGTCGTTGTCAAAAGAGTACATCACAGTCGTGTTACGGTTACATAATTTTTTTTAATAATGGATATATTAAAATATGTAGAAGGTACCTACCGACAATGAGAAAATCTTAACTTATGAAAGCTTAAATTTTGTGAATTTGTTCAACCGTGTAGAATAATGTCTGGAACCACTACACCTATTTAAAAAAAAACTTCACCATCTGAAAGGCAGAATACTCCAGATGTTAATACGCTATACAAATACATTACATATAAAAAATAAAAAGACAAAGTTATGAGGATATTCATCAACTCAGTCCCAATAAGGAGCTACGAGTAAATCAAACTTTGTTGTAGTTAACCGAATTCGACATGAAACCACAAATCTGCCTCAGATGCTCGTTAAATGCAACATGTTATAGATGCTCCTATTAATTCCTCTTACGCTTTGCTACTCATAGCTGCCACGCAAAGTTAATTAGTTAACTTATTAGAATGTATGAGCATCTATAATAATATAACTTAACACATCAATATAATACTAGAAAACATGATTGACATATTTTATAGTTTTATATTTTATTCCGAACATTTTTTTATGTGAATAAGTATCACAAAAGCAAGTCCGGTGAGTCGCTAATATTTCCTCCTTTCATAATGGAACGAAAAAATTATATTTCATGTTTACCAGCCCGTAGCGATCCCACTTCCCTTATACGTCAATTTAGTTTGAAAAGCCTCGTGACAAAAAATTGATACAGGATTATATCCATAAGTATATAATATTTGGAACGCACGACTGAGCAACATTGATTTCACATAAATCTTTCCGTGGCGCGCCTAATATTTACCTAATTTACCAGTCCCGTCTATACAAACAATGGGATGATCGAATTGACACGTGTTGTAATACGATTATGTATGTATGTATATGGAAATCATAATATACCTATACACAATATGTCCTATAGTTTAGTACTATTAATATCAAGGGCCCGACATTGGTTTTACATTCGTCTCTTAATTGAGTCGTAATAAAATTGTCTGTCCCTGGTTTTAGTATCTCAATGATTTATTTTGACAGTTTTGGGTAATATATAAATTTTTCAATGGATTTCCACTGACTTGTAACTGTCATCATGTAAATCGTGTTACTTCGGTAAAATTGGATGTCAATTACCAACTAATTTATTATACAGAATAATAATAGTTTTAAACTGAAAACGGTGTGAACAATCGTCTCAAGTTGTGAATAATAGTACCTAATTTTTCCGACAATCGCAAATTTACAATGCTGATAACTGTCGAAACGTAATTCAATTACAAGACGATTGATCAATCGTTGTAATATCATAATGGCGTCATTATAAAACCGTTGTGGTAGTAAAATAGCAATCTCGGGCCCATGTAATGCGCGTAGAAAATAGGTCATAGGGGACCTGTTGCGCGTTCTTGCAACCTCGCCCCTCGTTCTCACTTTACCCCCTCATACGAAAGTCCTTAGGAGTAACATTCTTTTTTTACAACTGAACATACTTTCATATAAGTGAAGTATCTTGTAGTAAGCGTGTGAGATGTATCTGCACGCAGATTGTAATATTGTGTGTTGTGAGATCTACGATTATACATTATGTCTCTTGAAGGAGTGTTGTAGAGCATAATTAATCTATGTTCATCAACATAATTGAGTTTAATGTTGGTAACATACCAAGAACAATCACTAAATAATTATGCACGTGATCACACGTATAGAGACAACAATTAGGCTACAAGGCAACATGATCCCACTAACCATTCAACTAACTCAATATTCTCACATGGTTGGTAATTGACAACATGTAGCTTTATTGAATATTGGCCCACTCAATAAATACATAACCTATAGGGAGAGCACAGGTACGAGGAATAATTGAATTTCAGTCGAGTAGGATATGGGCGAAGCAAAGTCTCTAATTGCTCCAGTTAGGGATATGAAGCAATTATAAAGTCTTTACTGCGTAGAGAAAGCCAATAATTTGATCAACTTTCTAAAATATAATCTTACTGTTCAGTTTCTATTCACAAAGTTAAATATCGTTATTATTTGGTATGTATCCCATAGTATTTTGATTTATCGGATAACCTTACAATACTTCTTATGGTGCACTCCACAGAGTAAACAAAATTATAATATAGAAAAAATACACGGAATTTGTTCTCGGAATACAATTTTTGTATGAAATAAATTGTTTACATATTAAAAATAAATTAACATATTAAAAATAGGGAAAGCAGGATGATAGGTACTATTACATTTTCTTCGAAAGATAAAGACCAAATCAAAATTTGCACAATTTTGTTAACCATCTCGTGGGGTACAAATAAAGTAAGTAAATAAGTGTCTCTTTACACATTACAAGCTAATTTAAATCTGATATTAGGTACTTAAATTAAAAATAATTATATACCAGTCAGTCGTTATCAATTACACATTTTTCAATCTATAAACTTATTTTATTTATGTGAATAATTTCTGAACGGAGTTTAATTTTTCACGTATTTCCAAAAACCGCTAGTAATTGAATTTCCCGACCAAAATTCGAAGGAAAATTGACATGTTTACGGCAGTTAAATGAATGAATGGATAGCGGATCCCCGGAGTTTTTAATCAAACACCGTTCGGTTGCACGCAGCCTCTGATAGATCGGCTCATCTGACGTTGAGCGATCCTGTGCCTCCACAGTAAATATCGATGTTACGCTTCATTTGTTTATTGAAGCTCAGTATCTTTTCCTATTCCTATTAATTTATTTTATTTATTTATTGCTAATTAATATAACATTTCACTTTTCACCTCAAAATATTCTAAAGGGTTTTTGTTTTCCAAAAAGTGCAAATTTATAAAGTCACTACATGTATAGTGGTATCATATTGAGTGTTTTGACTTTAGTGATATTCTTATTCATCGAATTGTGATTAGGTACTATTTAACAGTTACCTAAACCGGTTGGTGAATGAAATTATGCCTACCTATTATATTAGCTTAACATTCCAAAAACTACTCTATATGACATGTCATATATGTATGTCATGTATGTTTCAATATGCTGCTTGCTTACTTATTTATATAACTTGCTTTATCGTACATACAATTACAAAAAGGTTCATTGGAATTAAGTTTATTTAGATCAGATTGAGTATAAATATTAAGTGGCATAGGTAAACTCATTAAAAGTTTACCGAATTAACTTCGGGCTTCGATGCTTGTAAAACTGGCAGAAAAATATAGACCGTATAATATCTATGTAGATAAATATTTCAAGAATAATTTCGTGGAACTGGCTAGGTAGATAGGTACCTTAAACTTTATATGGCAATAATCTAGCATAGATTAGTAAATTATAAAAATATTATACCATCAAATAACATACTGGACATAACTGTGTATGAGGTCCAGCAGTGTAGCAACATACTCGTGTTGTTAATGATTTAGATACTACTAAATTAAATATATACACATAGGTACTTTTATTATAGAGATTCTGAAACGCGCTTGGAAACTGGCAACTAGTTCACGTAAAAACATCTGTAAGCCCTATAGATATTTATGGGCAAAGGCAAACTATTCGCTCGGATGCCATAGCGACTAGATGCCTGACTGGACTGTGACGCTATTCTCACAAAAGGTTTGCCCATTCACGACTCACTGGAAAATTCGAGAAGCTATCGAACTGTGTTTATTTGTACACAAAGTTTTTTAAGTAAAGAAAAATTCAAGCAATCAAGCATAAACAAGATTTACATAGATTTTAATTTTAAGGAAGATGAAAAATACACATATTTAAATGACTTTTCATACAATTAGTATGAAACTATAAAAATCATGTTTTTTTTCTAATGTAAGTTTTTCTGTGTACAACTTTGATTAAAAAATTACGACGAAATATGACATGGATTGAAGTACATATTATATATAATATTAAATCTTATTTTGCTCGTATTTGAGAAACCTACTACCTGCCTATCATTGTCAGACATAAAAGACACTGCATGAGAAAGGATTCTATGTTATTGTCCAGAGGCTATTGTAGTGGTTCACTTAAACATAGGTATGATGTCTGATATGTCTGTCTTGTGTTGTTTAAGTAGCACAAAGTCTTGTGGGAATAATAGTTGAATAACATAATGGGATAAATAACATAACGGTTGTTAGGAGGTACTTCCAACATGAGAATATCAGTTTGTTATAGTGTTCCATACTCACTATAATAGGGTCAAAGGTTGTGCCATTGATCATTTCCTTTTTAAATGGAGTAGTTTTTTATCCTAAGTCCAAGGTCAATAAAACATTAATCATCAAATTAGGTCATAGGTTAAATAAAGATTCCGCAAGTAGGTGTCTCCATACAAAAAAAATACGTGAATATATTAACTAGTATACGTAGTCTTCTTACACATAAGTAGAGAAATAAAATGACATCATGCTCAATCTATTACTAACTTATTTATGATTTTTTTATATTTAATGCGTCAGTGGCAGCTATCCTCGTACCGCGGCGTTTTCATAAAATTTCCCTTACGTACATTTAATATATAGGTACTGAACTATACCTACATATTGGCCGGCATTTTGTACGTGATGGCCGTGGTGCTAACATTTACAATAGCCTTCATTGATTGTTCCAGGGGCCGCGTTGCAAACCACAGCTGTACCTACACGTATAGGTACATGATATATTTTCCTCCAAACACGATCTTCTATTCACTTCGTCGAAAACATACAAAACAATTAAATTGAAAAGTTAGTTTCCTTAAAATTAATATACGCAAAAACTTTGGGTTTTTGTAAACAGGTACTTATACGAGTTGGTACTCGTACACATCCATGGTTAACAGAGAGAGGAAACTTATAACGGACGTTCGTTTACTTTCTACTACTAAAAGAATAAGTAGGTAGTTGATATAGGTGTATACAATTATTTAGATAAAATACACACAAGCAGGGACAAAGATACGCCCAGAAAATAGTACCGCTCTCGATTCAAGCGGGTTCTATTTTGTCCCTCGTCTGTCCACCCACATCTCCACGCAGGGTATCATCTAAATTCATTTCCTGGGTTAAATTATCGCACTTGTCATAAAGCATGTTATAATACGACAGTGAAAAGTCATTAAGCATTATCTTTTGGCTGAAATTTTGTAATTATTCGTGCAATACTTTTGCGCGTTTAATTGTACGATCTGCGAACCGAAATGTGGTTGGAGAAATTGATGGACAAGGGTAGCAACTTTGGCGTTAACTGTGTAAATATTTGATTAGCGATTGCCAGAGCTTCGTCATTATTTATGCTTTTAGGTGCAAAAAAGTTGTAAACCAAAGGTACATTTAGTAATTCGATTGAACCAATTTTCAACCATTTTCTAGTAGGTTCCATATTTGCAAAGTCAAGAGAGATGTATTTGTACTTGCTACTACATATTTAGACGTACCTAGTTTATTCAAATAATAATTTTTTGTTTAGGGTTCAAGAAACTGATGGAGCTTATTTCGAGAATTTTACTGCTTTGTCCTGGCGTCAAGATAATCGTCGCCTTGCAGCTCTCAGGCGAGCCGAAGCGTGCGCTGAGCGTCCGCCGCCAGCACCACATGACCTGGGTCTCAAGAGCATTTCCGCACAATTGTCTCATAAGGAACATGAGCATCTATATACTGAAGTAAATAATTTTTTTTTTCTAATGCTAATGTAACTAAAATCTAAATTTAACGTTTAAACTATGTCCCTCTGAAATTCGAACCAAAGACCTTTTTAATGCTTGACTTGCATGGTACCAACTACACCAGACAAGTGATCAATATATAATATTGCAAGACACTGCGAACACTTGACAATGATTTTGTTTCTTACTTATAATAATTAACAATTAATGTGTTTGTATACAATTGTTGGTTACCTTACCAGTAAGTATAGTTATTAAAAATATACATTACAACAAGTTTTTTAGAACTTTTCGACGTTTCAATTTACATGTAGATTTAAAATGGCAGTATAGGTAAACAAAAAGGCGTCTGCAGCGCACGTCAAAACCCGGAGAGCCTGTCGATCGATCACAACCTAAGTTGACTATCTGATAATATGATATATATAGATATGAAAATATAAAAACAAATTCCATAGGTACTTATAATGTTTTTGTTGATTCTAATTTCTGACAATAGTAAATGCATAATGGAAGCGAAACAGACGCACTAAATTCAGCATAAAGATACGTATGAAATGTTAATAATGGTCTTCAGACACGCGAAGTTGTCCCTCGGCCGAAGACATTCCTACACGTCAGCCTTTTCTCATTATCAAGTCTACCTTGACAATTCTTCTAAATTTATTTAAGTTTGCATTTTGGCAAGTATTTTGTATTAAACGAATTCAAACCAAATATTCTAATGTTACAAAAATTTTATCTCCGACGGAATATATGATGTTTAAATCTAGATTGATTTTGTACAGCGATAAATAATTACCTACTATTCAAAATGCATTTCGATTTAAACATGATTCTCCTGTTCAACTGAATGTTCCTCTGTAGAAACCAAATAAATCAATGTTACAATGTTACACAAAGATATAATTGAATATTTTAAGAAATAAAATATAATAATCTTGTTATAAAGGTGTTGTACTGCATTGAAAATGCTGTGGGAGCACCGGCGCCGGACGGTCAGTTTGCAGCGTACAAGGAAGAAGTAATCGAGTATGCCCTTCGCGCATTTCGTGTCTCTCCAGAGCTACACGCCCGGGCATTGCGCGCCGCGGGCAGTGAGCGCCCGCCGACAGTTGTTTTGGGTTGCGCTGTGATCGAAGCTGAAGGACTGGAAGCTAAAGATGCTAATGGTATGTTTAAATATTCTATTACTCTTTCTAGCCTACTAATCGTATAAAATGTTAAAGCACTCAAATTTTGGTATTTTTTCCTCAATCACGCTAAAACGGACCTATCTGTATGAAGTTTAGCACTAAAATAATTCACAATCTGGACTAACAGAATAATTTTTACTCCTGTAAAGTAAACCACCAAGGACGTTACATGAGGGATAAAAGATTGTTTAAAAATTCGTCGTTTTTAAAACATGGTAGGTAATACTCGTATACCTAATAATATAAATTGTTACTGACATAGAGAAAATTTATATTTATAAATATGTAAGAAAATGTAAGCACTTAATTTAGATCAAACCTGACCTTTACACCATTAAAACAGGAGGAATAACTTTAAAGATCACAGAATTATATTTATTTTCTCTCGAAACGAAAAGAAGGGCGAGGGAGCGTGGCGGGAAGGGTCCTACCTATCTGCAGAGATAATGTAGGTATTTATGTCTGTGATCCTATTCTAGCACATTGCCTACCCACGCAACGCGGCATAAAGCCGATCAGTATACATAAATAATTATTTTAGTCTTTTTGATTTCTCTCTAGATCCGATTTTAAAGTCCACGTGGATGAAGACATATAAAAAATAAGTAGCTAGTATTTATGTATATAAAATAGGTAGGTGTCTAATTCAAAACCAAGTTTAACACTATCAGCCGCAATGTCCAAAGAATTTCCTCCCTCTAATCGGATTTGCATTAATTTACAAAGCTCAAAGCACTGAATTAACGTATGGATAACTTCACAAAGTATCTCGGGAAAGCGCTGCGCAGTCGGAAGTTAGCAAAACGAATGAGTTCCTCTCATATTCCCCCGTTGCTCCCGTCAGCCTTTGTATGCCCTTAAAGCCTTCTGCATAAATGATGAGAGTCACCACCAACAAACTTCTCAGCGCTTTTACGAAGATTTAGAATTTCTTTTTTGTTCAATTAGGTTGATATATATTTATTGAGCTTTGAATATATTTTTCAAGCATTGAATACATATTATATGATAACGACTAAATATTTGAAACATAAATATTCCAAAAGATTGACAATCGTGAAAATAACATATTTTAAATTAGTTTGTAGCATATTATTATAATTATTTACATGTTTTACAATATTATATGGTGTTGTTTGATATCTCGGAATTTAGAAACATGTTCTTAACTGCTATCTAATTGAGGACAATGGATTATTTTATTGGATAAAATGGGATTGACCTAATTTATTAATGGAAGCCTACATCATAAAGAAAACATTGATATTGTCGAGAGCGCAATTAATGTCGGTCATTGTGAAACCTTTGCATTAGAGAAAACCGTGTTTTGAGTATTAATTTACACTCGTATACCTACATAATAATTTATAATTAAACCACCATCTGCCCGGCACTAAAGAGGGATTTTGAATAATTAGGAATATTATGCATAAAACTTCGTGGTTTTTGTTCATTTTCTTCGGCCAGATGTAATGACACTTTAATTACTTTGAAAATTTATGCCAGCAGCATCTGGAAATGAAATTTGTTAAAAAAAACTTTTAAAAAAATCTTACTATTTACCACATTATACAATTTCATCTTGCAGTACGAGTACCTATACCGTTTGTTAATATATTTATAGATATCTGCCTAGTGGAACTGTTTTTAAACCTAAATAACAAAGTAACATAGGAGTACCTATTTTTATTCAATATAACATTTATTACATCCTCTCCTCACATTATTAGAAATATCTAATACGTTTTTGTATATCCGCATATTACTAAAATAACCTTAGGTATAATAGATACTTAATAATATTGTCATTAGATATTGTGAGTCATGCGTGGGTGGGAGGTATTGTGAATAACGATATTCGTGACATTTAATTAAGATATTATTTATAGATAGATATTGTTGGAACCTATTGAGTAGTCGAAATGTCACTTGTTTGTGCGTTTCGCGTGATTTACTAGACGAAAAGAGTAATCGGCGTATGATTTGCTTTTAGACTGGAACGCATTCTCCGTTCACTGCAATAAGCCACAATAGAAGTATGGAAATATGTCTGCTATAGTATATGCAAAATGCTACACTTATACATATAGTATTGTAAGGCGAGGTGCTGGCTGACACGATACTTACGTTTCATTAACACGTTTTGCAACCATCGAATATGTTGATACAAAATTTAATGTTAGTTAAAATAGACAAAATCTAGATAAAGTATTAATCGTTAAATGCTATTGGCACAATTCGAGAACAGCTGAGCTCGCACAATGGTACAAACAAAATATATTTTCAATTTCATCGAACCATAGAAGAATGTAGGAGTAATAGGTGGTTTACTCACTCTGATCAGACTTTCCAATTGGTTTTTTGAAATACCTACCATACCATGTTATAATAGAGTACCATAACGTCTGTCGGCTCGGCTAGTCTTGATATTTTAATCATTTTATGTTTTCATTCCTAGATTCTTTATGAAAACTAATACGAGTGACCTGTTGCAATAATTGAAACGCTTATTATTATTATTTTTATAATCATAATATAACTATCATAACTCACATATACACAAAATCAAAAGATATATACGTATTTACACAAATTAATGAATTATTAACAAATAAATATATTAAATAGTCAATCGTTGGGATAAATAGTAGGGGTAATCATAACAGTTTGTCAGCCTTGAATCACGGTTACAAAATAAACAAAAAATACTTAATAAATATTAACTGCTGAATGCGTACAGAAAGTGAGGGTACTAAAGCCCCTGAAACGATTAATGTACCAAAAGTTGTAGGTTTCGCCGAGAGTTTTCTAGAGGAAACGTGCAGGGCGGGAACGAGCAAACGCCACGTTCCAGCGATTGATCGGCGACTTAGTTTGATTGCTTTTGGTCCTACTCTCAATAGTATAATGGAAACGGTAGGCATGTCTGTGATAATTCCTTAGACAAACTCTATCGATGTCCTGGAGGATATATATATCAATAAAAATCTATACCATAATAATATGATTTAGACCCGGAATATAACCTGCAATAGTGTTTGCTTTGAACATGTTGAAGAAATTTTGGAAACCCATTAGGTTCCAACTTTAATTAAATAAGGGACGTTTTCATCATTATTGTCAATATAAAATCCCAGCAAAACCAATTACATACAAGTGATTAGTGTATAGTATATATTAAATAGAAATAGCTACCTACTCATTTTAATATTCGAAAAGTAGTTTACAATAATCATATATTAAATAGTTGAACTCAGTTATTCAAAATGTTTATAGGAGTCATGTCTCATAGACTTGAACTATATCCGAAATTAAACCTTTTATTTCAGATTTTGTTAATATTTCGTTCATCGTCATATACCTTTGATTTACTTGGGTAATAACTTGCTAAAAATATCATAACTACGTACAAAGTTTGCATGTAAATGGTTTTATAAGTATTCCTTATAGTCCTTTAACTCTGTTAGAGAGCTGAGCAAGCTTTTCCGTAGACAAAATTATGATGCAAATTAGTCGGGTTCTTTGGCAATAGAAAACCGACCGTAATGTTGAGTCAGCGTTTTCCTCCATTTAACTGCTGTGTGTCTTATTTAATATGATTATAATACTATTATTTTTTCTTATTGTTTAGAATGAATTATATAGTATTATTCTTTTTGAATATTTCTTTTCTTGAGTAACTAACTTTATTAGTGTAGTCAACTACTCGTAAGTATACGAAAACTTTGCAGCTTAATCTTAAGAAATCGATTTCTCTGTAGCGTAACTCCCTTGGGAATTGAATTCCTAGTAGTTTCATTCGCTCACTGGGTAGTTAATTCACTTAATAATGACTTAAATACGGTTTTAATCTCCCATTCCTCTGCTAGTTGCACTTGTGCTTTAATGAATATTAAAATGCCTGCTTGAATGTTGTTCTAAAATTGTCAGATTGATTTGTGCTAAGCTTAGAGAATACCATAAAATACTAGAATTAAACCCTAAACGGTTAAATTGTACCAATTATATAATAACATAAAACCCTTTAAAGTTCTTGCTTGCCTAATAAGGCATTTATAACTACAGCTGAGAACTAAGAATTCGCCTTATACTTTAAATGTCTCCCGGTAACCATTGCAGAGTAAAAGCAAATCGATATATTATGTGCATCATCTTATAAATATTTGTTTTCCACAGTAATATGTAAATTTATATAGGATTTACAATGAAAATGGATTTTAATTAATGGTCCATTTTTAATCAGGATTTAGTGACCCGTACTGTATGCTGGGTATTCAACCGGCTTCTCTGCCTGCATCCCCGCGCGCTTCTGAAGACGAAGGTCGAAAGCACGGCTTTCGGCTGAGCTTTAAGCGTCGTGACGGCCGCCAGCAACGCGACAGTCTTGGCAGGCTGCCGGCACGTTACATCCGTGCCACTAGCGTCCGCCCGCATACTCTATCGCCTAAGTGGAATGAAACTTTCAAATTGTAAGTAATTTTTATTATGGTAATGTATATTTTTGGTATGAAATCTTTATTGTTAAAAGATATTTTTTGATATTACTACTTTGATAAAAACGGCCTCGTAAAACTCATAAAACACATATGTTTTATTAAAACACTTTTTACTGTTACTAACAAACAGTAATTAGTGATAGGTAGTTCGATAGCATCTTGGTGGAAAACTGAAATCACTGATGATAGCTCATAGTTCGGTACATAATAACAAAATGTGAGAAGATTAGATATAGAGTATCAAAAACAATAAACGTTATCAGCTTACATTGTGTTTTTTCCTTTATCACATATTTATCTATATAGGTATTAACACAACGTATTTATGTTATAGAATCTATCAAAATATTGTATTCAATTACATAACAACGTGATCATGTCAACAATTAGACTATACTTGTACAATGGTATAACTGGTTATTATGAAAGCTTGCGATCAAATGGCCCTGAAATAAATTAAATATCTGATAAAGTTAAATATCTGCTCTCGGTCTAGGTATTAGTGTGATTGCCTTATACGTGTGTCCATAGTATCCACGATAGATGGAATCCCAGTGTGAGGCTTATTTGTAATTTTGTTAAGGTAAATATTGTATGAATTAAATTTTGTCGTAACACCTTTGTATACCCATTTTTTCCTCCAATCTTTTCACTACAGCACTATGTGTGTTTACAATAGTGATATCGATGACATATCTTCGGACGTCCTTCACCTGGACATCTGGGATAATGATGACGAGAGCTCTGTGCTAGACGCCGTGTCCCGTCTCAACGAAGTGCGAGGAGTTCGAGGCCTCGGGAGGTTCTTCAAACAAGTCTGCCAAAGCGCGCGTCAAGGCTGTCAGGATGATTTTCTTGGTGGGTTCCTTTAATGCATGTTAAGTTATCACTGCAAACCTTGGAACAAGACTAAAAGTAAGAGTAATAAATGAATTACTTCCCATAATCACCATACATAATAATAATCACACACACACAAATATCCACACTCGGCGTACAAACAACTAATAATTTCATGTTTCACATTGAATCCCGTAAAACAAGCTCGTCGCCGCCGGCTACAATTTAAATCTCAAATGCATACGAAATGCAATAAACAAAGTTGTATTATCCGTATTCGTTATATGTATTCAAATTAGCAACATCGAGAGTTTCAGTTAATGACTTTTGCATTTGTAGTACAAAATGTACTTTCTGTTGCGACATAAAGTAACTAAATAAAAATAAAATAATTAACTAAAATTTTTAAACGTGTTAAATGTTTAAACAAGAGATGCTTTCACCTAATTTTTTCAATTGCAATATAAACTGGGTGCGCCTTTCTAAACTTTCATTGTATATTATTTATATTAAGGTGTATTAAAGCGCAGAGTTCGTTACCTCCGTCTCAGTGAAATGTTGTTTTTAAAGTGAAAGGGAAAGCTTGATTACATCGCAACGTTATAAGGCATTATAAGTAGAAGCTTTCAACAAAAATGTTATCTCAGGATGTCACAAAAACATTTAGGGTAGCGACATCAAATGACGTTTTAGGTTTGTAGGTACAGGTTAGGTTTTTAAAGTTGTAGGTATTGTTTGCAAGGGACCGTAATCAGACTGAATAGGACCTAGAGTTTTAGCAGAAATACTATTAACTTTATCAAAAAGTTCTTAAAGATTTTTTTTATTTTGTAGGCCTGTAGAACAATAAGGCTTTCAGTGGAGCGATCGCGTGTATCTGTAACTTTCACTACAGTTTATTGACATTTCTTTTCATTTAAATTTCAATAAACAATATTCTATTCTATTCTAAGTATTTAACTATAAATCTCTTACTAAAGCGACCAGGTGTCTCTACCACTCTGTTCAGGCTCTATTAATATCCAGTAGTCCATTGACATTTAGTGAGTGAATTAACTTCACGTTTATGCGCTAAAAGCTTCCGAGCTCTGTTCGGAAATCCCTCTATGGCAATAGGACCAAATGGGAGTTCGCGTCGAAAAATTGGTTGTAACAAGATTGATGGACGGGATCGCAGATCCAATATTTATTTACCAGCGGCGAAAACGGCGTAAGCATTTGATTTCATCCGAAAGGGGAATTATTCGGCAACGCGCTAAGGGTGTGACCTTTAGGCACCTGAGGGAATAGGCGAGTATGCAATACTCTTCCACGCTTCCTTCACTCTTTACATAATACTTGCTACGTGATCGAGTGCCTAGCGTACTCAACATTCTTACATTAATAATAATAAAAAGTACAATTTGTCTTCTGGAATTGGTGTCGGGAATGAATAAAATTGTATTTTCTAATAATACACGTTTCATAAAAGATTTTAAGTAAAAGTAATTGAACTGTAAATTTTCAATTTATCGTTTGTAGACAGATAGACAACAAATGCGGCGGGTAGTGTAGAAATATTAAGCGTTAGGATACTGTATATTATTATCTGTACTATGAACTCTTCATATCAACATAGTACT
>DWQK01001237.1:0-16323 GCA_018231225.1 Noctuana stator
CATTTTCTTTCATAGCCCGTGAGATAGATTAGATTTAAAAATGATTTTCTTTGACAGGTCGTAGTGACTGGAAATTATAATTACTCCGATCTGAAAGTGCAGGACGAGGTCGAAACTTTGACGCAAAAATTGGAGAACACATCGTATATATCAAATTCGTTGTACACAGAATCGTGGTTACGAACATTCATAAATTATGTGTCAAGAAACAATGACTACCTCAATGTTACTATCGATAATGAAGCAGACTTCATACACAACTTGAAAGAAGTAAGATGCTTGCCAGAAGTTTTAATGGCCAATTTATTTTCTTGACTCGGTTCAGTTTACGGTGTACTCGTATACTTACGGTGTTTTTATATTTTCAGTTATGGCTGTTCCCCGCAAATCCATTTTCTCTGGACGTAAAATTCAACGAAGCTGGAGACCAAATCGTTGCTTCGAGGTTTTTGATTCAAGCCATAAATATAAGTGGCACTAATCACGAAAAAGAGATGGTCAAAGCTCTTAGAGAAGTTGTCGCGTCTTCATGGCTCAACGCCTCTGTTTTCCATCCATACTTTGTATTCTTTGATCAGGTAATTAATGCCTTCAAAATTTGTCATTAACCAACTACCTACCCTTTAGGTACATTTTAAATATTTTTTTCACGAAATTTATGTACTTATTTTATATTTTCAGTTTGAACTCGTCCGACCTACTTCTCTTCAGAACCTTTGCTACGGAGCGTTAATGATGATGATTACATCTTTTATATTCATCCCCAACATTTTGTGCTCACTGTGGGTCGCCTTCAGCATCGTTTCGATAGAAATCGGCGTGGTCGGATACATGGCTCTCTGGGATATCAACCTTGACTCTATTTCTATGATAAACCTCATTATGTGTATCGGTTTCTCCGTAGACTTTACGGCTCATATCTGCTACGCTTACATGGCGTCTAAGGCTAAATCTCCAAACGATAGAGTTAGCGAGTGCCTTTACTCATTGGGCCTGCCTATAGTCCAAGGATCGTTTAGTACCATCCTGGGAGTCGTTGCATTACTCCTTGCTGACAGTTACATTTTCTCAGTATTTTTCAAAATGGTATTTATGGTTATATTTTTCGGGGCAATGCATGGTTTGTTTTTGTTGCCTGTTCTGCTCTCTCTTTTTGGGCCTGGATCATGTACCAAACAGCACGAGGACATCAAAATGTCGAATGTAGACAAAATATTTCCGCATCCATACTGCATACCACATCCGCAGCTGATGCTAAATGATCAAATATTTAGTGGGAAAAATATAAGCCCTAATGGTGTTTACAAAATTTATGGTGACGACAAAGATTTGGGAATAGGCACATCTGGAGAGGACACTAGCGAGAGCAGTTCCAATCAATCACAACGTAGACAGATAGGTGATGATGAAAACACGCGAAAAAAATATGAGGATGGATGGAAAAGGTCTAACTACAGTCAGAGCACGAGCCAGTTTCAGCCCTCAGGCGAATTAGATTTATATGGACACGATATGGACCGAAACTGGCAAAGACAGCGATTCGAGAACAATCGCCGAGTGTTTGACAATCGAAAGCCAGCGAACAGAGATGAAGATTTTGTGATGGCTCGTAAGACGAGCGACGCCGGCCCTCGTCGCGACGCCGGCTATCGAGTGACGCGGACGCATTCGCATCACAATCTACACAGACCGCGCGCACCACGCCGCTCCAACTCCCATCAAAATCTTGAACATTTAGATTACGTCGCCGAAATGCGCTTTCCTTGACAGTAACCCATAAACCTTCCTTAAGTTACAAAGTAGATTACTTACATTAATCGTGTGCTCAATTTGTGGACCAAAGTATTATTTTATTCCTTGGGGAAAATAACGTAGTCAAAAGTTATGAAAGGAACGACGAGTATTTTAAGTATTTTGGATCCACAACGGGTGAAAACTTCTGTTGTTGAAATAAATCTAGTTTAACGAAGATTAACCCGTAACATTGGTAGTGATGTTATAACAAGTGTTACATCAATATCATCGTTACAACAGTTTTCTTTCTGAGGTAGTTATTTAAAAAGGTTCTTTTACAATAAGGAAAATGCTTAAAAGCATATAGGCGTGTTTTAGTTTATGTAAATATATTTTAATAGCAAAAAATTTATGCTCTCAGCCCACAAAACACTGTTTTATATCATGAAGACCAATATTATGATCAAAACCATGCCGAAAAATGATTGTATGGAACCCGCATAAAATTGCTTAAATAAATTAGTATTCACGGTAAGCGGCCAGGGACCATGGTATGAAACATTAAAGTGAATAAAATGCCTTAGACATCCAAGAACATAATTGTTTCTATACCATATTGCATTTTAAATAACTAGATTAATTTTAATTGTTTAAAAAGTTTCGACTAAATTTATTGTGCAATACAATATTCTTCATTATTTTTGTGGCTTGCAGTTTTAAATTTAGGAATAATACTGTTATTTTGTCACCTTTCCATTAACAGAGACAACCAAGAAACCAATAAGGCAACAAAATTATTGATTCAGAAATATTTTTTAGGTATTATGTATTGTAAAGAATGTTGTCTTATTTTCCATAGAAACTGCGTCATTGTTTAATATTAAGTGATTATAATATACAAATTAAAGATTAAATAGAAAATATTCACCAATGTAAGCGTTAATATTAAGCAGAGATTGTAGGTATCATACATAATAAAAAAAAACAAAACATTTTATCGAATAATTTATTATCTATCATCTTAATAGTTCCTAAAATGTTACATGAACTTCATTTTTGTTTAGTCGGAAATAATTCGCTCATTCGAGCAGTAAATTAGGTTACATTTAGTAAAGGCTATTTTATGTAATTTTTTAAGTGTGATAATAATATTATTGTACTGGGCTGGTGAGATTTAAGCTATAATGGTGTATATACAAGTGTTTAATATAAGTATCCATTGATTCGATAGCTTTAACATTATCTTACTCATATAGATCGCTGTAAATATTAGATGTGATATATTTCCGATGCCATGTACCTACACTGTTTTGACATTAGAATCTCAAAATCATTTATTTTCAAATACCGGAATGGATTATAAAAGTTCATTCATACGGTCGATAATAGTTATTGCTTAACACTCTCAATATTTAAGTTTAACTTTTTTAATACAATCTATTTGGGAGAAACGTAACATATAAAATCATAAAAAAATCGTAACTTGTAGGTATTTCCTGAACGATCTGTAAAAGTTACGTAACCCTAAAATCGCCAAACAGTTATATATTAATAAATAATTATGTCTTGCATTTCTTTGTAGTGTGCTTCACATTATGTATGAATGAAAATAAAAGTTTGATTGCGACCCATGCCGGTCACTGCTCATGACTGAATAATGTAAATAAACACAACTTGTTTTTATATTAAATAAAATAATTTTGATAACACGACGCATTTTAATTGTTAATAAGTTGATATAAGAAAAGAATCTTACTTATGATACTAAACGAAGGTAAAATACTTAATACTTAAAGTACGGAATCTACATCTACACTATAACATAATCAGACTTAAAGCTTATATGGAGTTATATCGTAAAACTTATATTATTTATTAGATATTTTTACACGAGATATCTTTTAAAACCTCACTACAAAAGATAATCAAATCATTAGAACTAAAGTTTTCACATACAACGTCTCGCATAAATGATAGTGCTGTTTGAGTATCCCGTCCATCGATACTGGCTGACTTGTGCTTATTTAGTAATTTCTTTATCAGAGCAAAAGATTCGTTTTGGTTCATTTTCTGTACAACAGTATCTATAAGAGTATTAAGCGGCAAAATGTCTGCAATAGTTTGCTTCGCTGAATCATCAACTTGTACTGCCAGTCGCTCATAGAAGTCAGGTTTCTGAAAATAAAAATCGAGAACATCTTAGATTCTAAGATTTATATTCTAAGGGCGGCTTACACCAAAATGTTTCATACGAAAATGAAATGAATTTAGCCTAGCTAGATCAATCCGTATATTTCGCCCCTTAGTATACTGATTATTGCAAATTTCATCGAAATCCTTAGTGTAATACAAGTACTGCTTTTTCGACCCGATTCATAAGTCCACGCGGACGAAGTCGCGGCGATAAGCTAGTATTATTATAAAACTTATGCGTCAATAATTATTGATATTAATAGGTACTTACATCCATCAATGACGTCAGCATATCTTCAGTCGATTTGCTACCCGTCTCGTCAGTTTGAACAATGCTACTTATAGTAGCAATTTTATCAGTTTGAGTTGAAGCCATCGCTATGTCTGGAGAATCTGTTTGCACTTCAATATTTTCGTTTGAAACAAAATCTGTCTGCATTTCCATGTCTACAAATACCGACAGAGAATGTATTTCATTTACCGATCCATCTGTCATTGGTGCTATCTCGTTGGCAGTGCATTGCTGCAATGGCACATTAAGTTGTTCATGGAGTTCCATACTCTCATTTGAGGTCTGTAAATCATAAATATTTTATTAATTAGGGGTCAGACGGCACGTTCATTGAGCTGTTTTAAACGTAACACCTTGATAGGTTTTATATGAACAATAAAATGACACCATTCTTTTTACCGTTTTTGAGGCAAAATTAAAATGTAATTAAGTGAATAATGTGAATCTAATCACATTTTAAGGCCTTGTTTGCTACTGATACTTTTATTTTAATCGAACATGCATTATTTATCTATATTATTATATTACTATCACTATGTATGCTTAAATCTTTAAAACTACGCAACGGATTTTAATAGATAGAGTGATTAAAGAGGAAGGTTTATATGTATAAACGATCACAGTTTTTCTGTAGTGTATTTAATATCATCATTGCACCCGTGCGAAGCCGGGGCGGGTCGCTAGTACATTATAAGATATACTTACATCTAATAAAGATATTGTTGATTTGCCACTATTATCATCAACGTCATTTGTGGCATGTACAGTAGAAACATCATTATTTTCTTTGGAAGCCGATAACGGAAACATAGATTCTTTTGGCTCTTCTGCAATTTCATTGTCATTCATAACGCAATCGGTTTGCACTTTGTCAGGAATCAATATAGGCTTACATTCAGTAGACCTATTAATATCTGCAAGTTTGTTTTTAGTATAGATAACCCTCCTAAAATATGTAGTCAAAACTTTCTTGGCCACTTTAACCTTGGGTGCTTTTATACAAAGTCTGTTCACTTCAAGTTCTGTCATTTTGGCCAAATCACCCACTGTTTCAATCTTGCCGACAAATTCTTTAACGAGCAAATGTCTCATTGCCGATGACGACAAATCTGTAGCAATTTTATCAATTGGATCTTTACAGTCAACAAGTTCCTTACAAATAGGATCAACATCATTAAGCTCACAATTCTTAACAACTTCCATTAAGGGCGTTGGCTCTAGAGAACTCAATTCCGTATCTTCAGTAGTACTAGAAGTTACATTGCTTTCATTGAAACTTTCTATGGCAATAGTGAAGGCTTTTTCTAAGTTAAATGCTATATCAAGCCGCTTTTTCGACTTTGAATAACCATTAAGTTGTCTGTCGCATCGTTTTAGCGCAGAATTTTGCGGGGAGCGGATATCACAAGGCTCTAGGTATTTTTTAACAGATACGGTCGTGGATACTGGTGGGTCGTGGAAGCTTACTCTTTTTCTCTGTAAAAAAAATATAATTTATTTATAACACTAATATTTATATAGACACTCTTAGACCTTATCTTAGACCTCAGAAGCAGCAACTCATCTGCCTAGCTTGCCAAAGTTATACTGTGTAGTTAATAATTTATTATTTATTAATTTTAAAGGAAAGCAGAGAGTTTTCTCCGCGGTTTTTTTCTCTCGGCCTACCTCAGCCAAAACTGTAACTTTAACACAGTGTATACAAATACCTTGTGATGAATACAAAAAGGTATAATTAATAGAATTAGATATAAAAACAGAACAATGCAATTCTTTCACTCACTTTGCTTGCTGGGGAAAGTGTGGTCTCAACACTGATTTCAGAAAGTTTCCTCTTTAAAATAGAAACACTTGGACTACTATCTACTGCTGGTAGTTCTCTCGTAAATTTGAGAAAATTTGCACGTTCCCTATTCTCTACAGCTCTTTCATTACTTTCGTTTGTAGAATTGAATAACAGTCTAAGGTTACTAGCTGATCCGCTAATTACGCTAGGCCTTTTTTGTTGTTCAGGTTCTATTTTACCAGAATTCTCATTTTCAAGCAATCTAACAGAAACGGGAACACAGAGATCCAACATTTGCGCGGCACGACCTCCGGCTCTTACTTGGGGTTTATTTTTTTTCAGAGAAAGTGATCTAGGACTCGCGTTCGTGACGTGAGCTTCTCGAGGTGGTGACTGATCTCTCTTATCTGGCGAAATTTTTTCTTCCGTAAAAACTTCAGGAGAACAGCCATTTCCGAACGGTTGCCCATTACTTTGTACGGGGGAAGCAAGTTTAATGACTACGTAGTCGCTGCTACTATCAGGAGATGGTGATTTATAATCTCTGAGAGGACTTAATGCTTTTATCGGCGATATTTCTAATGTGTTATTAAGAAAGTCTAATTTTCTCTGCTGTTCGTCTTTTGATGGTAATGTAGACGGACTTTCAGTTACAGTTTTAGCCACATCCACAACAGAATCCGAAAGAGATTTCGAACTGTCATCTTGAGTGAGCACCATTGATTCATTAATATTGCTTTTAGACGTTATTGCATGATCCTGTAAAGTTTCAGAGTTAAAAGTTTGTGTTTCTTCATCAGGTGTATTAATAGTTATTTCTGACTCCGTAACAGCTTTTAAAGGCACATTCTGAAGATTATTATGAGTCATATCTAGTAACGTATCCACTTCATGAAGATTATCACATTTACTAGTTACAATTGGTGGATGTTCAACTTCACTTATCGCTTTTGCCTCATCGGAATGTATATTGACAATGGATTCTGTATCCATATTCTCTGTTAAATTTTTTGTTGTATATTCTGTTGCGGCGTCATTTAAAGACAATTCACTATCATCTTTGGCTTTACAATTAGATTTAGTATCATTTCCTGTATTGTTGTCTACATTTAATCTCTTCTTTTCTAGAACTTTTACTTTTTTAAGATTTATATTTTGTAACTTCACAACTGGTATTCGATTCAAATTTTTTGTAGGCATAACAGACATGACACTTATAGTTGAATCTTGAGAACTTTCAATGACATCTTGAGAACTAGTCACATTTTGAGAGGTGCTTACAATCTGAGAATCAGATAATAATTCATTACTTCGATTTTCAGTAGTTTTTACATTTTCTTTTATCTTGTCAATCTTAAATGTATTTTTTTTATCTGTTTTTAATTTATTTACGTTGTCTGACAAAGGTTTTTGTCTTGAAACACTATGTGATTCAGAACGAGTGATTCGTTTTTCTGTTGCAAATTCCAAAGATTTCTTTCCTTTTACATTTTCAGCGGTCAGGAATTTTGGAGATTTCGTTTTGCGCGATTTTTTTTCTGAAATCTTTTGAATTATATTGTCCTCTTTTGTATTAGATAAGTCATTGTGTTGTTTACTGAATTCATTATCTAAGAGTCCTTTTTTTTGCACGTTTGAATCACAAATTCTATCATTATTTTCTTTCTGTGTCTCTTCACGTGTTTCATTAATATTATGAAGATGAATAGCATCACTTACAACTGCCTCTTTGGGCATTTGTGTAGCTGGCGTCTCATTTTTGTTCTCATTTTTATTTTCATTCAAAGGCTGTATTTCATTCTCATTCGTATTTTCATTCTTATCCTCATGTTCATCCTCCTTATTTTCATTCCCATTCCTATATTTATTCTTATTCTTTTTTATATTCTCAGTTATATTTTCCTGATTGTCACTCCCACTATTCGACTTATTCAATATTTTTGTAATGTTTCTTTGCTCAGTTGATGGTTCCCGATCCTCACCGCGTTCATCAAATACGCCATTATTTGGAGAATCACTATTTTCCATAAAGAAACGCCTTATTTTTAAAGGGAAAATTTCCGAATTGTCATACTTTTTTGGTTTTCTTTTTACACGAGAAGGTCTTTCTAAATTGATATCAGAAAGCGTTGAATTATTGACAGTATCAGGTATTTGCTTCATTTCAGTAGGTGTTTTCGCAACATTATTATTTATTTTTTCTACTTGGGAACTATTTTGGACATTGGATTTTTCTATCAAAGTTCGAACATTACGGAAGACACGATCTTTCAAGGCCAATTTTGGTGTGTTTGCTTTTTTGATTGACGACTCAAGTGTCTTGCCTTTGTCATTATTTTCAATAAGGATATTATTGAGTATTTTTGGCACAACTTCAGTGTTAGGCATATTTTTAAGTATTGATGAAATTTCTTGATTAGTTCCACCATTTAATAGTTCACTGCTAGTGGAATTATTACTTGTTGTAGTGTCTGCATCTGCATTCCACCTACTTAATTTAAACTCTTCTTGTGACTGGGATAAATCCTGATAAAGTGCAGGGATGTCTTCTCTATGTCTTTGGAACTTTTCTTTTTGTTTGTCAGTTAGTTTTTTGGGATTGAATTCCCAATTTGATTTAACAACCACAAATTCTTCCCCATTTTCGACAACAGTATTTACAATACTGGCCTCTCTCTTCTTAACCCGTTTAGGCGTAACTTTATTTGGTGTAGTAAATTTGCCCTGATCCTTAACATTTGTAAGATTTTGATCCTGTTTGAATGATTCGACTACATTCTTTATTTCAGCACAAGATGAATGTTTTTTATCCATACCATTTAAAAGTATTTGCATAATTGCAAGTATAATAGGTTTCAGTGGTTCTTGTTTGCCAAAATGTGCTAAACAATGTATCAATTCAGTGGCATCAGTTTGCTTCAGAGAAGCGTAACCTTCGTGTTTTATAATTTTTTCAAGATTTTTTAACATGGCTTCGACTTGAACTAAAAGCTTTGCATCCTGAAACATAAAATAAGTAAAACAGTATTTCATTATACAACTATAAAATGAACTCCACAAAATATTTTTATACTTACAATCATTGAATGATTTTTAAATTCTGGTACTATTAATTTTAACACAGACTTAATTACTATTAACGTGTTCGTAGCCATTTTTAAATTACTGATGCTTAAAAGATTCTCAGAAATCATTTGAATGGTATCCCCTAACATAGTCATAAATATAGGAAGTTTGTCATCCAAAGTATGAATCTTACTAACAACAAGTTGCAATAAATGCAGTTTCTTTTCGCACTGGAAATCTGGAAATAAGCATTATATTATTATAATTCGTAGAATGCAACAGTTTAATTAAATTATGCTTATATATTTCTTTTATACTTACAAGATTCCTAAAATCCACATACCTTTTTCAGAAGTAACTTTTTGCTTCAATAATTTAAATAAAACATTTATCAAGAATGTTGAATTTATTTTTTCATAATCCTTTAAATGATGAATTAAATCAATTAAAATGTTGTCATATAAATTTGCTGTAAAATCCTTTTCATCAATAAAATCATAAAGGTTATGCCAATGGCATGAAGAATATTGTACCTATAAAAAGATAAAAATATATTTAGCTTAGAATTTATTATTTCTTTTTCACTAACAATGTTTAATTATTATTTAATTAATTAAATATATACCTATAAATCTTCAAAACTATTAAAATTTATTTAGATTTTGGATATTCATTCTGCAATATTTGTTGTAAATTAAAGTGAGTCTGGACACCGTAAGGATGCGTTTCTGCAATCTGGCTGAAGTAACATTGACCTAATTATTACTATTTTACCATATTAACCATATTTTAGTGTAGATGACAAGAATGAAAAGTTATTACACTTCCTTGTCTACACAGCGTTATTACTTATCACAATCACTAGTCAAGAATGGACAGCCTTCAGGAACACATCCTTTCGATGGCTAAAGTAATAAATACGATTAATTAATGTAACATACATACATTTGAAAATATATCCAAGTGTTTCAGAGGCCAGAGTAACATTTTGTATAGGACTTGTCTATCACTGTACCTCTTTTCACATAGTGATGACGTCAAACATGTCCACAGCACCACAAAATTATATGTTTTAGGGGATTCTTTTAAAAGAATGTCAATCACACTCAAACTATCAACATCATATTCCACAATTAAGTCTGTAAATGGTTTTAACTTTGCAACTGTTTCTTCCATGCCATACCTACAAAAACATTGTGGTTAGATAAAAAAATTACAAAATGCTATAAAATCTAACGGTGAAAATATGTTTATATAAAGCCTAAATAATTTAAAAAAATGATGAATATTAAATTACACAAATTAATACAATAAAAAAAAGGAACAATACAGTGTATATATTACATACATACCCTTTGTATAATTTTTCTAATGAAGGATTCATCAATATTTTTAAAATTTTTATAATAATACTGCTTTCTTCATGCTTGGACATTAGAAGTAGTTTTATTTTATCATTGTTGTTAAAAAGTGGAAAAAGTAAATCATTGAAGGCAATATCAATTAAAATTTCATTGGTGCAATCCTAAAAAACGATAACCAAAAATGACATAATAATGTATAAATGTATGGTCCATTATAGAAACTAATTTCATAAAGTATAACATGGCAATAAACTGGAATTCTTGGTAATATATGTGAATATGAAATACGTAAAAAAGTAATAAACTAATCACCAAATCAGAAAATTTGGGCAACCATTGCTGTTATTTTTCTGGAATATGCTGTTGTAATGAACTTTTTAACATTAATATACTCCTTTCAACACAATAATTTAGAATTTAAAAATATATTTCAAAACATTTAATAGAATAAACTGTACCTGAATCGAATCATCAAGTATGGACAGTAATCTAATAAAAAAATCTTTCCTAATGTTGCCTTCGTTTTTCCTATATTCATCTAAATCACAGATGGTCATAATAAATGATATCCAAGCACATTTAAACGGCCTTCTCAGATTTTTTGGACTGTTTACAGTAATTTTCAATGCCACATTAAGACTGTATATCAAATCCTCCCAGTTATCACTCAAGCATCTCGCTGTAATAATTTTCCAATTTAATTTTGGTAATGTCACACAACCTTTACAATCATAGTGGCCAAGAAGATTGACAAGGGCTTCTATGCAATATTCCTTGGTTTTATTTGATAATAAACCTGGCACTATTACAGGTTTGTTATTATTTACAGGTTTCCCAAAGCAAAAATGTAAAAATGGTATCAGTAATATATCAGAAAATCTGTACACTTTATGATGGAATCGGCACATTAGACGCCACCAAGTTTTGAATTTTGCTATAACAATTTCTTCCACTTTGGCATTGTTAGAGCGAAGAGGTATAACAAGTAATTTAATTCTCTTATTTATATAACTCTCATCTGTCTCTGTTGCAAAGTTATCTATTAAAGCATCCCAGCATTGAAATGTTTGACATCTCACTCGAGTGTCCATTTTAAATGCTGCTTCAGTAACTGGCAGTATTGAGTTTATAGGACTCCCAAATTTATCAACTACTTTAGTAATTTGATTCTTTAACAATTTGATGAAAATGATCCACAGTCTGTGCCAGATGGGACTGCCTCTTTCTAAAAGACTCTTCATAGCAGCTGGATATCTGTAAAAGTTCATAGTAACGATTGACAGACAGGCAGATTTACTAAAGATGCTTAGAAGTACCTCCATCAAAGAACCAGGTATATAATACAAAGATATTAAATGGAAACTATAGGTGTCCGCACACATCAACTGACTATCACTAGACTATCACTGTACATTTTTTTATTTCCTAAATGAATTTGAAATGGCATAGCACAGGCAGGTGTCTGTAACACATGGCCTACAGGCATCATGCAGCCTTGCAGCCCATGTGAATGTTGAAAATGATAGATATTTTTAATATTAGCTTCACTTATTAATTAACATGCTACAATGTTTTTGCATTTATAATAATAATATCAAAGATAGATAGAGTAGGTATATTAAAAGGATGCATTAGCCCAGCCCACCGCTGCCTCTTTAACATCACTATGCTGATTGCTTTTACTTTATTTTGCCACTATGTGGCCCTTGTTTGTGAAAAGATTGCAGAATACTGGTTTATATTATAAGTATAGTCACACGCCGGACGGTCGCACGCCGGTTGGACGCGTTTTCGGACGAATATCGTTCATGCGTACACAGACAAATATTTCATTCGATGTTGTCAAACCGCCCAAAGGGCCTCAGACTAGGTTTAACAACCGTTATCTATTGATAAGAATTGGGACAGCTTAACGTGCTTTCTGAAGCGCGGAAGCGGGCATAAAATTTGCCACCAGCTGTGACTCATCCAAGAACCGGTCACATCCGACGACACACAACAATTCGCATAATTCAGAGCCAAAATGCGACCAGCCTTAATTATCTCATTTTCAAATTCAACCACTATACTCACTTTTGAGGTGTACAGATGTTCTGCAGTATAAGTTGCCAGTGAAGGTTATTTTCATAATCAACATTTAAAAGTTCATCCGTCAATATTTCTAATGCCTCTACAGAAGTCTCTACTTCAATATTTTGTGTGCTTGATAATATCATAACATTTGGAATCAATTTAAGAAACCAAATATCAATTCCGTTCCGTACAAACTTTAACCTCTTAGAGGAAGGTAAAACTTTTAGGTATTTGTGCAATAAATTGATAGCCTGAAAATAGTAATAAATTTATTATTTCAAAATTTGTAAGCAGTAAAATATATTTTTAGTACTCAGATTTAACAAAGGTGAAGAGAATGGCAATATTTTTCATCTTATTGAGTACCTATGACTTAACGAGGTTTGAGTTATCAATTTTGTATATATTATGTTATTTTTTTTTTAATCTTCATCATGTTTTAAAGGAGTCTTCTTACATTACACATCACACATTAACAGATTGTACAATCATTTTAAAATACCTTTTGTGTGCTTTGAATTATTGTAATTTATTTACTATAAATAAATATATGTTCTCTTTTATATTGTTTACCTGGACCCTGATATTAATAGACATTTCGTGATGTATATACAAGTTAAGCAGCTCAATAACTTCCATAAAATATTCCTCCTTGGTGTTGAGAAATGCTTCATTGGGGTAAGACAACAGAATTTTGAAGTATAGTGTCTTTACAGTTTCAGACTTACTGCTGTATATTTCTGCTTTCATCATGTGAATGATTTTTAGCATTGAAGGCATCATCAGGTCTGGCTCACAAAGAATCTCCTTAGCCTAGAATGAAATATGAAGATTTTTCATAGGAAGTAGGTAATACCACCACATATTACATTGTAAGAACATTTGTTATATTTCTGTAGAAAGGTGTAGTTGCTAGGCTTTAAATATGAGTGAATGCGGGAAACAAGTGAATATCTTTGAACTCAAGAGTAGAAACGCCTCACTATCTCAGTCAAGAGTAGAAATGCCTCACTATCTCACATAAGGCTTATACCCTATTTAATGATGAATATGAATGTCTGTAGGTTATGTGACTAAATAATATCAGGTGGCTTGCTACTTTGATGGTTAGTCTGATAAGAAATAGTAAAGACATACCATAATTTTTCTTAGTATAGTAGACACTATACTAAGTGTGGCTTCTGCATATATTATATCATCCTTAGGGTCTTGCATGCATAATTCTAAGAGCTTTCTGATCACATAGGGCTTAATATTACAATCTGAATCAAGTACTTTAGCTATATCTTTGCATTTGTGTATGGTTAGCGTAGCTCCCTCTAAATCTTTCAACATACACTCCAGATCGTCAGAGATTCCAGCCATTTCATTCACTGAAATGTGTTGTAGCAGAAAGCTAAATAAGTTGTTATAGAAGAAGCTAAATATTATGTAAACAAATTTACAAAAGGAAAAGAATAACACCTTAAAAAATAACTATTCACACCAAATTGCACATAAATAAATCATCATCACAATCACGACTGCTGAAAAATAAAAACTTAATCCAATCGACAATCGAATAAATAATTTGCCGACGGCCGAACTGAGTTTTGACGTTTCAGAAATTTTTTGGCGCGAAGAACCTATTATTGACTGTTAAGTGACAAGTGACTCTTTATTTTGCCATATATACAAAGTAGTCTGTGGCAATCTATGGCGTAATCTGTGGTGACAACTGACAATACAAAATTAAATGTGATTAAAGTGATTATACACCTTACCACAGTGTACATTGTATATATAGACCGTGGTTAGTGTCGTTACACTCTTTCTTTGGTATTCTGTGCCTTTGGTAAGACTGGTGAAACTGGTGGGCTAGTAAGCTAGGCTGGTAGATGATATCGTAGTACATTCTATGTAGTCTGTGAATGACATTAAGGATGCCGACATTAAGTATCCATCCCGTCTCTTCTCTTCATAACAATCATAACACGTAATCACGTAGTGTTATTATAAAATATACCTATGTACTCTTGGCAGGGAGGACCTCCGATAGGAGGTTAGTGTTCTGTGCAGGGGACCAACCAAATAATAAGTATACCTAAAGGTACTGAAACCCCAGAAACCCAATTAAACATTTAAGTTAGCGCCATCTATTACCATCTACGCTCCGACTTCAAATCTAAATACCTAATTCTTTAAAATAAATATGTACCGATTCAAGTAAGTAAGTAGGTACTTACTTAAGTGAATCGGTTAGTTAGAACGGCCAGACGGATTCTTATTAGATTTCATAATTTTTTTATCATAATAAGGTACCTACATACCTAAGATGTACCGTAGTTAGATGGCAGGCATGAACTAATGTCAGAGGGACGAGGGAGAAAAGGCGGGAAAATATAGATTGAAGAAGACATTGTAATGTTGGTTGAAGTGAGATAATTATGTTTTTAAGGTTTAACTTTTTATTATTTAAGTATTCTATTTACTAGAAGCTATTATTACCTAGGTATTACCATTTTGTATGCGCCTAAGCGTATAATTAATTATATTATTACAAGTAGGTACCTAACTACTAATTTTTGAACAAAGTTTAATGTTACATCGCTGTTATGTTATTTAATTAATATAATTTTAGTTGCGTTAATATAATTATTCGCCTACCTAGTCGCTTGCAAACCCCACCTCGTGAACATTTCTCTGAATGCGGATTGCATCTTCAAACCGACAGCGACTCACACGCGCAATTTCAAAGCAGGTGCTACGACGTGTGCGCGCGCATGCGTTACTCTGATAAATTCCCGCCGATTGCAACGTTTGTCTGTCGAATATTCTCGGTACCGTGATCAGAATAAGAATGAGCGTTTCCATATGAGGCACCAAAATTACATACTGGACCATGTGTGGTAAACAGTAGGTACGTGCTAACTTGTAGCAATGTTAATGTAGCCAAACTCAGTAGTCATTGCTTCACTGTTGAACAAGTCAGAGGTAGAATTAGATTCATAAGCGTGTTCAGTGTGTGAAAAAAACAACAATGCCAGGGCACGCGGGTAGTCCCTATTGGGCTGCAGTGGATTTTGACAGTGAAGGAGATGAAGAACAGACGCCTACATCGAATCACAGAGTGTATCTAGACCCATGGGACAATGAAGCTGTCGGGATGATCCACGGAGAGACTCCTGAATTGAGCCAAGAAGAAAATATGAATTCGTTCGCTGGCGAGCCTGTCAGTGCAAGTTTTTATTACGTTCCCACGAAAAACTATGACTCTGGAGAGGAAATTTCGCCGGTGCATAAAAGAAATATACCACAGCATGACGTTATTGCGCCCGAGTATGCAGCTTACAACAGAAAAATGTCTAGGACTATCAAACCAGATTATTCGGATATGGCTTTATACGGCCATGCGCCAATTCGTAAGTTCTTATTTTATTTATTTATGGGTAGGTAAATAATAATTAAATTTAAATTATTACTTGCCGATTTTTCTTATTATACATTAAAAGTCCAAATGTTGCTTTTCAACATCATCTTCATCATCAACCTATCATAGTCCCACTGCTGGGTTCGGGTCTCCTCTCAAATAGCGGTTGCGGGTTATTGAACTGCACATGCCTTTTGAGAACGGTTTTGTTACGATGTTTTACTCCACTGGGCTATGAACGCTACCTACTCAAATATGATTATCTTCTATTCCTATTAAATCGACAGAAGATAATAACTAAATAAATGTTTTGTATAGAATGCACCCGCATTCCGTGCTTCGGAGGGCACGTTAAGCCGTCGGTCCCGGTTGTTATCGACAGATAACAGTCGTTAAACCTGGTCGG
>DWQK01001238.1:0-16315 GCA_018231225.1 Noctuana stator
GCCTATCTGCCCGGTTTCCTCCGTTTTGTCGTTGGCGATGCGCAAATAGCGTAATGCCATTGAAGAGAAAAAAAAAATTATTGACATTCACATAATTTAACTTTGATACATTCGAAAAGTAACTGCGTTCAGAAATTATAATTAGAAATATTTTAAAGTTTTATCGACTAACCACACCAGCACATCCCTAATGCTTCGCAATATAAGTCAATTTAATAATTATGGCGCCGCAATCAGTTCTCGATTGGTTTATATTTTAAATGTTAGGCTTAATGTGGGAACTGTATTTCAAATTCAAATTCAAATTCAAAATTTTTTATTCATCATAAGGTACACGTATACACTAGATTTAATTTTGTAACACGAGTCTGCGTTCAGAAACCACCTGAAAAGAGTACTGCAGGCTTTTTCTATCATCAACTAGATTGATTATACCGCGTGGATTTCATAATTTATTGGACCAAGCAATCGCATTGTGTCATTATAAGCTTTGCCGTTTTTCGACTCCTTAAGGGCAGAATTTCGTAAAGTCCTTTGTTATCGGATTCTTTCGTCACACAAAGAACACAGCCTCCAAGTGTGAGGTGTCTACGATCAGCTGTTGAGGCTGTGCGTTGATCCGACACTCAGTCAGTCGGGACTAAGCATTTTATAATGAGGTATTGAAACAACTCACAATTAATTTTAAAACAATAAAAAGTGTCTAAAGTTTTAATTTTATTCACACAGTTTGATAAATTACTTTTAATTTCCTTTGAATCCATAAAAATGTCTGTCAATTGACTCGTGAAATTGTGACGTCATAACGTGTATTGGTCATACAAAATGTATGAAGGGATTCGACAAGCAAGTCAAATACTCCATTATGTATAGACTAGCTGTGCCACGCGATTTCAACCGCGTTAAGAATAGTAACGTAACGCTTAATAGCCTATGACTTTTTCTAAAATGAAAGTACTCCTTACTACATCAGCTATCTGCCAGTGAAAATCCCGTCAAAATCGGTCCTGCCGTTCCACAGATTAGTCGGAACAAACACACAGACAGACAGACAGACAAAATGTGTTATTTTGGTATATGTACCGTGTATACGTACCTACATAATAATATGCATTTACTAAAAACAGACATTCCCAATTCTATTTATATCTGATACTAAATACACTACAGAGAAACTGTGAACGTGTATACATATAAACCTTCCTCTTCAATCACTCTATCTATTAAACAAACCGCATCAAAATCCGTCCCGTAGTTTTAAAGATTTAAGCATACATAGGGATATAGAGACAGAGAAAGCGACTTTGTTTTTTTACAATACGTTTTCGCGGTTTAAGGTTATGTGCACGAGGTAAAAGAAAAAGGCTAGCTGTACCAGCTGCTCGACGTCATGTAACATTCAATTTATTTAGTACCATCAACTTAATTTAATAGTTAAAGAATTCTCTTGGCGGTTAAAAGTTCTGACCTGGTGTAAGAAAAAACCTAACGCACTGTGGCAGCTGTCAGACGTCATGTCATGACAGGTGACAGGTGACAGCTGCGTTCCGCACTGCACGTCGCCACACCACCCCCCCACGGAGAGAAAAAGTTTATCACAAAACAAAATATTTACACAAATAAAAATAAAAAAAAATGTATGTGTATTCATTTATAAATCTAATCGTGGAGCAAAACGTACCTGACGACCAGAGCGAGTAGTGTACTTTTGGTCGGGTGGCATTACTTGGTCAGGTGAAGGTACAGGAGGTACAAATACCGGTGAAGGAGAGGAAGAAATGATGGGTAGAGAAATAGGAGGCGAAGATATGTGTGTAGAAGAGGGAGAAATGTCGGAAGGAGAATCAGATGTTTCCACGTACGCAGGTTTGACTCTATCGACGCTGACAACCACTTCTCTGGTGCCAACAATAATTTTAATAGTTTTATCACCCCTATCTATAACCCGATGAGGACCAGAGTATGGAGGTTGTAATGGACGTTTGACTGTGTCGTCGCGTAAAAAGACGTGTGAGGCATTTGCAAGATCTTTAAAAAGGAATACCTTGCAACGTGCGTGACGAGTTCCGGGTACTGGTCTTATTTCGGTCATGGTATGCCTCAGCTTACTGATAAAATCATCATAATATGTAGCGGTGTCGACCGAGTTGGGTGCCAGGAATTCGCCTGGCAATCGCAGAGGTTCTCCATACACTAGTTCTGCAGAAGAACATTTGAGGTCGTCCTTCACCGCAGAACGTATGCCTAAAAGTACCAGAGGTAGGGCTCGATGCCAAGTTTCATTATGGCACATTAGTGCTGCCTTTAATTGGCGATGAAATCGCTCTATCATGCCATTAGATTGGGGATGGTAGCTGGTTGTTCGTATCCGCTTGGTTGCGCCCAATTGCATGAGTCGGTTGAAAAGTGCAGACTCGAACTGACGGCCTTGGTCAGTCGTTACGATTGTGGGCGCACCAAAACGGGCGATCCAGCCAGACACGAGACAATCAGCCACCTCCTCGGCAGTAATAGTTGACATAGGCCAAGCCTCGGGCCATCTGGTAAATCTGTCTATTGCTGTGAGACAATACGAGAAACCTTCGGACATCGGCAGGGGTCCAACGATATCCAGATGGACGTGCCTGAATCTAGATGTCGGAGTGTCGATGTTTCCTAGAGGCGTTGACGCGTGGCGGGTCACTTTATTCCTCTGACAAGAAAGACATGCACGAGTCCAGGCGCGACAATCTTTCGCGACGCCGGGCCATACGTAGCGTGTGGAAACAAGGCGGGCGGAAGCGCGTGCGCCAGGATGACTAAGACCATGTAGACGATCGAAGGCTGGACGACGCTGTTTTCGAGGCAAATAAGGACGCGGCTTGCCCTGTGACGTATCGCATATGATGGAGATGTCTGTGCCTGGGATAATCGTGGGTACGAGTTTCAGGGAAGAATTCTCCTGCAAAGTCTTCAACTCATCATCAGCGTCCTGAGCCTCTGCTAGAGCGGAATAATCCTCATCGAGACTGATCGCCTCGATACGGGACATTGCATCGGCAACGACGTTGTCTTCTCCTTTTACATGTCTGATGTCCGTTGTAAACTGAGAGATAAATGACAATTGATTTAATTGAGCAGGTGGTAGTTTCTCTCGGCGCTGCTGAAAAGCATATAAAAGGGGTTTATGATCAGTATATATAGTGGTGTGTTGTGCCTCTAATATATATCTGAAATGCTGCACTGCTGAGTAGACAGCAAAAAGTTCCCTATAATAAGCTGGCCATACAGATTGACTTCCTGTTAATTTGCGGCTGAAAAATGCAATAGGTTGCCAACCATGATCTGTTTGCTGCTGTAAACATGCACCAACCTGGGTGCCAGAAGCATCCGTGAATAATGCCAAAGGGGCGTTATGTATGGGATGTGCCAACTGAGTAGCCCGTGAGAGGCTATCCTTACAGGTAGCAAAAGCGCGTTCTAAGTCTGGAGTCCATGGCATAGGTTTGGCTCCCTTAAGCTGGGTAGCGGTAAGGAAATCAATTAGTGGACACTGTGCTTCTGCAGCATTTGGAATGAACTGCCTATAATAATTTATCATACCCAAGAACCTTCTTAGGCCCTGAGCAGTTTTAGGAAGAGGAAAATTGCGTATGGCTGTAATTTTTTCTTCTGGAGGAGAAACACCTTCTTTGGAAACCTTGTGGCCTAAAAAAATGACTTCTCTGGCGCCAAGAACACACTTGCCCGGATTAACAACTACTCCATAGTGGGCTAGTCTTCCAAATAATATGCGCAGATGGTGCATGTGTTCCTGTTCATTGTGTGAGAAAATGAGTATATCATCTACATATGGAAAACAAAAATCCAATTCTCTAACTATTTCATCGATGAAACGCTGAAATGTTTGACCGGCATTGCGCAACCCAAAGGTCATATAGGGGAACTCGAATAAGCCAAACGGTGTAGTGATAGCTGTCTTACACACATCTGATGGGGCTACTGGTATTTGTTGGTAAGCCTTTACCAAATCTATTGTGCTGAAAATAGAGCAGCCATTCAAATTGTGGCTGAAATCCCCTATATGTCTGACTGGATAGCGGTCTGGTATAGTTCTTGCGTTCAAGGCACGGTAATCACCGCATGGTCGCCATGTGTTGTCCCGTTTCAACGCCAGGTGTAAGGGCGAAGACCAAGGACTCTTGGATGGCCTCGCTGTTCCACATTTCACCATATCCTCAAATTCCCTCTTAGCTGCTATTAGCTTCTCTGGACCAAGGCGGCGTGGACGAGAGGACACAGGTGGGCCTTCAGAGGTTTTTATGAAATGAACAGTATCATGCTTAATATCCCTTTTAATTCCAGGCGGTCGAGTGATGCTAGGGAATTCTGCTAACACCTCACTGAAGAGATTAGATGAAACAGTTATTGTCTTAATGCTAGTTTGTTCAACAAAAGCTACCTTAGTTGATGTATATAAACCTGTTATGCCATCCAATAAACGTTTACCATGACAGTCAGGCAACAAATTGTAGTGAGCTAAGAGGTCAGACCCTATAATAGGAGTACTGACATCAGCAATCACAAATTGCCATGTAAACTCACGTCTGAGGCCAATGTTAAGGTTGAGAGTCAGGCTCCCATATGTTTTAATGGTAGTACCATTAGCGGCACGCAGTTCATAGCCAGATGGATTGCCTTGTCCTCGGAGTAGTCCTCGAGGAAAACAGCAAATGTCTGAGCCTGTATCTATCAAAAACCTGATGCCTCTATTCTTATCGGTTACAAAAAGACGGCGGCCTGGAGATGAACAGTCAGTAGCCGCCACTACTGACTGTTTGTGGTGTTTCCCGTAAAAGAACAAGGTGTGATGCATTTATTGGCCTTCTGTCCAAACTTCTTGTGATACCAGCAAAGAATATTTTCTCTATTTCCTCTGTGTGCTGACTTCGACCTTGAACGGGTGTTAGAAAATTTTTGATTGGGCTGTGAAGCCCCTGCAGATAAGGCGTCAATCCGCTCAGACAGTTTCTCAATACACCCCATTAAAGACGTCAGTGTGTGTGCTTCTGTGGCGTGAACAGCGGGTACAGGAGTGGCCACCTCTATGATCTGATCCGCTATATTGGCCACCTTGTCCAGCGGTAGGTCAGTATGAGCTGCTAGAATCGTCTGGACATGGATTGGCAGTCTCATCATCCATAATTGTCGGATGATGCTCTCATCACCAATGGCAGTGCCAGCCTGTGACCTCAGGTGTCTAAGGAAAGTAGATGGTTTCCTGTCCCCTAACTGCTCATCGCCCAGCATCTGACGGACTCTCTGCTCCCTAGATACCGATAATCTTCTTATTAGTTCTTGTTTTAAGAAACTGTATTTATTCTCCTTTGGAGGGTTTTCGATGATGTCCTGAATCTCCGAAGAAACTCTGCAGTCTAGCATGGAGAGGACATGATTGTACTTTGTGTTCTCCTGTGTGATGCCAGCCAGGTCAAATTGAGCCTCTGCTTGGGCAAACCAAATGGTTGGTTTCTCTAACCAAAATTGAGGCAACCTGGCAGATATGCCCATGACGGTTGGGTTGTTTAAGCTAGCAAGTTGATTTTGCAGCAATTTTATCTGCTCATGCAGCTCAGACTCGGCCATGTTAATAAATTATGTAAAATGAAATTTAAATGTTGTATAAAAATGCAAATGCAAATGTATGGTAAAACATGCAATATTAATATGTGGGGTTATGGTGAGACCACGCGCAAGTACAACCAAGTTAAGACTTACACTTTACACACTAGAATTCAACACCACATAGAACATATAAAAATGTCAAGATTACCATAAACAACATGCAAATACACAGAAAATATAAAGACACAACAGTTAGTACATACAAAAATGTCAAGATTACCATAAACAACATGCAAATACACAGAAAATATAAAGACACAACAGTTAGTACATACAATGTGACATAAAAACAATTTAAAATAAAAAAACACAGGCATAACACAATCCAACCTAGAGGAAAATCGTGTTCATGCTTCCAATAACATGATTATAGGTTATTTAGGTTATTAATATGTATAATTTCCACAATGCACCACATTGATGACCTACACAGACTCACGACACACACCAAACACAGTTTTTATGTTGCTCGGCGATCGGCGACGCCCCGTTGAGGCTCGTATTTAACGGTCGTTCAAACCGGGTGAAATGGGAAGTCGGCAGTCACGTGTGTCTGTAGCCAATTTGCCCAAGCTATGTCTGAGCTTGTATAATACAGGTATGCTGGCGCTTCTGTAACCCACGGATGTCTGCGGTAGGCTGCTTTTAGATAGCGGGCAACGATGCACGTGGGTATGTCCGATGGTAGGTACTATGTATCACGCCCACACGGCGTTGATCACCGTCTTAGATCGATTATTAGGTGTGAATGGTACTATGTATCACGCCAACACGGCGTTGATCACCGTCTTAGATCGATAATTAGGTGTGAATGGGTACCTTTCTCTTGCCGCCTGCCCAGGGCGACGATGTCATGCACAAACCTGCCTTACTTCTTCTAATCACGTCGGGGTCACCAATTTCGCGGTTTAAGGTTATGTGCACGAGGTAAAAGAAAAAGGCTAGCTGTACCAGCTGCTCGACGTCATGTAACATTCAATTTATTTAGTACCATCAACTTAATTTAATAGTTAAAGAATTCTCTTGGCGGTTAAAAGTTCTGACCTGGTGTAAGAAAAAACCTAACGCACTGTGGCAGCTGTCAGACGTCATGTCATGACAGGTGACAGGTGACAGCTGCGTTCCGCACTGCACGTCGCCACACCACCCCCCCACGGAGAGAAAAAGTTTATCACAAAACAAAATATTTACACAAATAAAAATAAAAAAAAATGTATGTGTATTCATTTATAAATCTAATCGTGGAGCAAAACGTACCTGACGACCAGAGCGAGTAGTGTACTTTTGGTCGGGTGGCATTACTTGGTCAGGTGAAGGTACAGGAGGTACAAATACCGGTGAAGGAGAGGAAGAAATGATGGGTAGAGAAATAGGAGGCGAAGATATGTGTGTAGAAGAGGGAGAAATGTCGGAAGGAGAATCAGATGTTTCCACGTACGCAGGTTTGACTCTATCGACGCTGACAACCACTTCTCTGGTGCCAACAATAATTTTAATAGTTTTATCACCCCTATCTATAACCCGATGAGGACCAGAGTATGGAGGTTGTAATGGACGTTTGACTGTGTCGTCGCGTAAAAAGACGTGTGAGGCATTTGCAAGATCTTTAAAAAGGAATACCTTGCAACGTGCGTGACGAGTTCCGGGTACTGGTCTTATTTCGGTCATGGTATGCCTCAGCTTACTGATAAAATCATCATAATATGTAGCGGTGTCGACCGAGTTGGGTGCCAGGAATTCGCCTGGCAATCGCAGAGGTTCTCCATACACTAGTTCTGCAGAAGAACATTTGAGGTCGTCCTTCACCGCAGAACGTATGCCTAAAAGTACCAGAGGTAGGGCTCGATGCCAAGTTTCATTATGGCACATTAGTGCTGCCTTTAATTGGCGATGAAATCGCTCTATCATGCCATTAGATTGGGGATGGTAGCTGGTTGTTCGTATCCGCTTGGTTGCGCCCAATTGCATGAGTCGGTTGAAAAGTGCAGACTCGAACTGACGGCCTTGGTCAGTCGTTACGATTGTGGGCGCACCAAAACGGGCGATCCAGCCAGACACGAGACAATCAGCCACCTCCTCGGCAGTAATAGTTGACATAGGCCAAGCCTCGGGCCATCTGGTAAATCTGTCTATTGCTGTGAGACAATACGAGAAACCTTCGGACATCGGCAGGGGTCCAACGATATCCAGATGGACGTGCCTGAATCTAGATGTCGGAGTGTCGATGTTTCCTAGAGGCGTTGACGCGTGGCGGGTCACTTTATTCCTCTGACAAGAAAGACATGCACGAGTCCAGGCGCGACAATCTTTCGCGACGCCGGGCCATACGTAGCGTGTGGAAACAAGGCGGGCGGAAGCGCGTGCGCCAGGATGACTAAGACCATGTAGACGATCGAAGGCTGGACGACGCTGTTTTCGAGGCAAATAAGGACGCGGCTTGCCCTGTGACGTATCGCATATGATGGAGATGTCTGTGCCTGGGATAATCGTGGGTACGAGTTTCAGGGAAGAATTCTCCTGCAAAGTCTTCAACTCATCATCAGCGTCCTGAGCCTCTGCTAGAGCGGAATAATCCTCATCGAGACTGATCGCCTCGATACGGGACATTGCATCGGCAACGACGTTGTCTTCTCCTTTTACATGTCTGATGTCCGTTGTAAACTGAGAGATAAATGACAATTGATTTAATTGAGCAGGTGGTAGTTTCTCTCGGCGCTGCTGAAAAGCATATAAAAGGGGTTTATGATCAGTATATATAGTGGTGTGTTGTGCCTCTAATATATATCTGAAATGCTGCACTGCTGAGTAGACAGCAAAAAGTTCCCTATAATAAGCTGGCCATACAGATTGACTTCCTGTTAATTTGCGGCTGAAAAATGCAATAGGTTGCCAACCATGATCTGTTTGCTGCTGTAAACATGCACCAACCTGGGTGCCAGAAGCATCCGTGAATAATGCCAAAGGGGCGTTATGTATGGGATGTGCCAACTGAGTAGCCCGTGAGAGGCTATCCTTACAGGTAGCAAAAGCGCGTTCTAAGTCTGGAGTCCATGGCATAGGTTTGGCTCCCTTAAGCTGGGTAGCGGTAAGGAAATCAATTAGTGGACACTGTGCTTCTGCAGCATTTGGAATGAACTGCCTATAATAATTTATCATACCCAAGAACCTTCTTAGGCCCTGAGCAGTTTTAGGAAGAGGAAAATTGCGTATGGCTGTAATTTTTTCTTCTGGAGGAGAAACACCTTCTTTGGAAACCTTGTGGCCTAAAAAAATGACTTCTCTGGCGCCAAGAACACACTTGCCCGGATTAACAACTACTCCATAGTGGGCTAGTCTTCCAAATAATATGCGCAGATGGTGCATGTGTTCCTGTTCATTGTGTGAGAAAATGAGTATATCATCTACATATGGAAAACAAAAATCCAATTCTCTAACTATTTCATCGATGAAACGCTGAAATGTTTGACCGGCATTGCGCAACCCAAAGGTCATATAGGGGAACTCGAATAAGCCAAACGGTGTAGTGATAGCTGTCTTACACACATCTGATGGGGCTACTGGTATTTGTTGGTAAGCCTTTACCAAATCTATTGTGCTGAAAATAGAGCAGCCATTCAAATTGTGGCTGAAATCCCCTATATGTCTGACTGGATAGCGGTCTGGTATAGTTCTTGCGTTCAAGGCACGGTAATCACCGCATGGTCGCCATGTGTTGTCCCGTTTCAACGCCAGGTGTAAGGGCGAAGACCAAGGACTCTTGGATGGCCTCGCTGTTCCACATTTCACCATATCCTCAAATTCCCTCTTAGCTGCTATTAGCTTCTCTGGACCAAGGCGGCGTGGACGAGAGGACACAGGTGGGCCTTCAGAGGTTTTTATGAAATGAACAGTATCATGCTTAATATCCCTTTTAATTCCAGGCGGTCGAGTGATGCTAGGGAATTCTGCTAACACCTCACTGAAGAGATTAGATGAAACAGTTATTGTCTTAATGCTAGTTTGTTCAACAAAAGCTACCTTAGTTGATGTATATAAACCTGTTATGCCATCCAATAAACGTTTACCATGACAGTCAGGCAACAAATTGTAGTGAGCTAAGAGGTCAGACCCTATAATAGGAGTACTGACATCAGCAATCACAAATTGCCATGTAAACTCACGTCTGAGGCCAATGTTAAGGTTGAGAGTCAGGCTCCCATATGTTTTAATGGTAGTACCATTAGCGGCACGCAGTTCATAGCCAGATGGATTGCCTTGTCCTCGGAGTAGTCCTCGAGGAAAACAGCAAATGTCTGAGCCTGTATCTATCAAAAACCTGATGCCTCTATTCTTATCGGTTACAAAAAGACGGCGGCCTGGAGATGAACAGTCAGTAGCCGCCACTACTGACTGTTTGTGGTGTTTCCCGTAAAAGAACAAGGTGTGATGCATTTATTGGCCTTCTGTCCAAACTTCTTGTGATACCAGCAAAGAATATTTTCTCTATTTCCTCTGTGTGCTGACTTCGACCTTGAACGGGTGTTAGAAAATTTTTGATTGGGCTGTGAAGCCCCTGCAGATAAGGCGTCAATCCGCTCAGACAGTTTCTCAATACACCCCATTAAAGACGTCAGTGTGTGTGCTTCTGTGGCGTGAACAGCGGGTACAGGAGTGGCCACCTCTATGATCTGATCCGCTATATTGGCCACCTTGTCCAGCGGTAGGTCAGTATGAGCTGCTAGAATCGTCTGGACATGGATTGGCAGTCTCATCATCCATAATTGTCGGATGATGCTCTCATCACCAATGGCAGTGCCAGCCTGTGACCTCAGGTGTCTAAGGAAAGTAGATGGTTTCCTGTCCCCTAACTGCTCATCGCCCAGCATCTGACGGACTCTCTGCTCCCTAGATACCGATAATCTTCTTATTAGTTCTTGTTTTAAGAAACTGTATTTATTCTCCTTTGGAGGGTTTTCGATGATGTCTTGAGTCTCCGAAGAAACTGCAGTCTAGCATGGAGAGGACATGATTGTACTTTGTGTTCTTCTGGGTGATGCCGGCCAGGTCAAATTGAGCCTCTGCTTGGGCGAACCAAATGGTTGGTTTCTCTAACCAAAATTGAGGCAATCTAGCAGATATGCCCATGACGGTTGGGTTGTTTAAGCTAGCAAGTTGTTTTATCATTATATTAATGTATAAATTTTTTATATACTTTAGGTCATTGATTCCCGAACTAATTTCGGGACGAGACCCTTTTTCCAAAACAGGACAGCTCAAACCCTCAAAGCCAAATTACTTTTATTTCTAGTTTTAATTATTAATTCCTATTTGAGGTTAGATATTAGAAGTCCTTAAAAGGTATGAATCCTGTGACCCTATGTGCTGTAAATATTTAATCTGTTAACAAGAATTTTCGGTCTATAAACCGGTTGTTTAAGAAAATTGTACAATAATCTTATGATCATAATATAAAGTACTAGCTGTGCCACGCGTCTTCACTCGCGTTAAGAATAGTAACGTAATGCTTGATAGCCTATAACCTTCATGAATTTAGCTATCATATACAAAAAGAATTTTTAAAATCGGCCCAGTAGTATCGGAGCCTATTCAATACAAACAATCAAATCTTTCCTCTTTATAATATTAGTATAGGCTGACAATGTAAGGTTGGTTTTTTATTATCTTTAAAAATAATTAGCGGGCCACTACTTGAATGAGTTTAGCATTCCTGATTCTTCCTGCCAGTGCTCTAAAATGGTTGCAAAAGGTTATTGGTTCTTGGATAAATCCAAATAATGTTCTTAAATTAATAATGTATAATATTAAGTGTATTAATTATTAATTAAACATATTTAGGCGTCATCCTTATCAAGAAATCTGCTCTGACACTGCTTCCCATACAGCAAGTTCAGAAACTGTGTGTCTAAATCGCTCAGCGCTGTTTTGTGTCCCATAGACATAGTCTTCAACCACAGATGGTCCTGAAATTGAGATAAATATCTTCATTAAACTAAAATTTGAGGTGCGGAACAGTTACTTTGTTAATGTCCAGAGTTTGCCAAACTTGCACTTTAGGAAACTTTAGCATGACATATCTGGGGGGAGCTGGTGACCTCTCCCCCACCTCTGTTATAAGTATTTCTACAGGTGACGTTATTCATAAGGAAAATGAATTTAATGAAAGATTTATATATAAAACTAGCGACCCGCCCGCGATACTAAATACACTACAGAAAAACTGAACGTTCATACATATAAACCTTCCTCTTAAATCACTCTATCTATTAAAAAAACCGCATCGAAATCCGTCGCGTAGTTTTAAAGATTTAAGCGTACACAGGGATATAGGGACAGAGAAAGCGACTTAGTTTTATACTGTGTAGTGATTCTCGTGTCACGGTGTGCGTGATTGAACTCCTCCGAAGCGGCTCGACCGATTCTCATGAAATTTTGTGTGCATATTTGGTAGGCCTGAGAATTGACCAACATCTATTTTTCATCCCCCTAAATGTTAAGGGTGGTCCACCCCTTAGTTTTTATATGTTATATGCGGTACGAAGTTCGCGGGGTCAGCTAGTACCTATCTTTATAAATTATAGCCTATGTGTTATTCTCATGTATAAGCTATATTATTGTAAAGTTTCATTAAAATCCATTCAGCAGTTTTTACGTAAAAGAGTAACAAACATACATCCATCAATCCATACTTACAGACTGTCGCGTTTATAATATTACTAAAATACTTCTTTCGACTTTATTCGACTTCAAAAAAGCAGGACGTTATGAATTAGTCTGGATTTTTCAATGACATATTACCTATAAACAGGTCATACGCTAACATCATTGCATTAAAAAATGGCACGATTATTAGTAGGTGGACATGAAATTTGTAGGCACTGTAGTAGGAAATGTGACATTAGTAGGGAGGTGCCGATGTTACGCATGAAATGATCCGTTTTTCCTTTATTTACATCGTTACATTTTCCCCTATACAAAGGGGTATGTGTAGTTTCCTCTTATAGTATCATACTAATACATAATTATACATACTAATACATACATACTAGTTTGTAGATGGTAGAACTTCTATGGTTCGGTACGCGGAAGTACCACCGCTGCATCCGTGTCTGCCGTGAAGCAAATGAAGCAATTCATTTGTGTTGCGGTGGTAAGGTGCAGTTGCCGGCCACAGTTACACGAGGCGAACATCAGCTTCTGGGGTGGCAGCGCGACTACATGCGACCTCAGGCACGACACAAGCCTGCTTGAGATTGGATATAGATGTCCATGGGCGGCAGCGACCACTTAAGACCAGTCGACCTGCATGCTCGTCTGCTACTTCATATCATAAAAAAAACAACCAAATATACACATTACATTACTGTTGCTAACGCCATCTTGCCTGTTTTCTGTCTACAGCAAGTTTTCATTGAATCGTAATATTTAAAGAAACAAGAGACGCGAAGAAATACGACCAAGGAATCTTTTTGTTGTTATTTTTTTAACTTCAGTAATGGCTGTCGTTACTCAAGTGTCATGCCAGACAATCGCGACGTTGACAAATACGTCTTGTTGTGACTTAAGAACGAAATTGGGCACTTGTCCGTTGAACGACACGACAGGACATCGACCCCGACACGACACCTTATAACAACGACAAGAAAATCCTTTTAATTGTACACCAGTAATGAAACTAATTACAGAAAAGCAATTAAAGCAGTTTGTAGTGTAGGAAGTTTATCATTTATGTAATACTAGCTGTGCCCTGCGGTTTCACCCGCGTTAAGAATAGTAACGTAATGCTTGATAGCCTATAACCTTCCTCATAAATGTAGAAATGTAGAATTTTTCAAATCGGTCCAGTAGTCCCTGAGATTAGCGCGTTCAAACTTTATATTTGAACTAGCAACCCACCCCGGCTTCGCATTTTAGCATACATACTCGTAGGGATATAGGGACAAAGAAAGCGACTTTGTTTTATACTATGTAGTGATGGTATAGATTTTGAATCTTATCGTGCGCTGTGTTGATTGTTAAGGAGAGATACTTATAGATTAGTTTTACAAGCACTGATATTAAAACAACAACTTAGAATTAAAAAAGCAATCACAGCTAAAAGCAAGGCCATAGGTAGGTAGGTACTAAATACAAAAATATCGGATCAGTAAGTCCATACGACTCACTCTAACTTTCCATTGTCAATAGTTTTATTGTAAAAGTTGTTTTCTACGGAATCTGTTACTATTGGGGTTCAGGAAAGGAATACCCCAGGGGTTTGGTGAGAACAAAACGGTCGTAAGAACTTAGCAAAGCGACCGCTATGTTATTTTGATCGATTCCTTCAAGAACTTAAATCAAATACTTTCTTTCTCTTTGGTTATTTGAAGTCTTTTTAAGTAATACATAATTTGAAATAGCTATCGTTCAATGGTCGTCGTTTTTATATATTTTTAATATTAAAGAATTGTTGCCAACCTTGAAAGACTTTTAACCTTACTCAACCGTTATTTTATAAAAAAACAAAGTCGATAAAGGTTGTGTTTAATTATTTCACACAACAAACAAAAAAAAACTGCACAAAAAAATCAAATACAGTTAAGATTTGCCGGGGTTATGTAGCTACAGACACCAAAAATAACCCTAATTGACCTTGACGAATTACCTTCCTTTCTGAAGCCGACTAAAAAAGTCGACTTACCTCCAGCTCCTGTTATAAAGCTACGTTTCATGGTAACAAGTACCATTCAATTTACGGCCCAGTAAATCGCGACAGGGTAATATTTCTGTGCAAGTAGAGCTGTCAGCCTTCATAAATCACTGTAAGACGAAATTCAGACGAGAAACTTATCAGAACCATCGCGTATTTCTCACAGGGGCGCAATAAATAGATGTCTATCACGGCCCTGACATAAACTGGGGCTGAAATTCTAGAAAACCTTGTTAGACCAACCTCTTTCATATTATCTAGGTTTTTTATGGCAGAAGCCATAACGTTGGCAGGCGAAGTGAAGGGTAATATTTATATGTAAGTATATGCCCGTGACTCTGTCCCCCTGGAATTCAAAATCGGGTCTAGAAAGAAATAAAAGATTGGAAAATCTAAAAAAATGGAAGACAAAAGATCATTAAGTATCTCTATACAAAATTTCATCACAATCGGTTTAGCGGTTTGGCCGTGGTGACGTCACAGACAGACACAGATAAACGGCATGGAACCCTGTGTTTGCGGGTCCGACTTACGCTTGGCCGTTTTTTTGCGGCTTGACAACGACTCGGGCAAAGAATAAATTTGAACTTCGCTAATTGGAATTTTAAGTAACCGGTCGCTAAATAAACCGACGTGCTATCAAAGTAAAAGTGAGGTGGGGGCGATATTGAAAGAAAAGTGAAAAGAATTTAAAGTGAAGCCTTAGAGTGGGTATCAGCGGTGTTAGTTAGTGAAAATAATGCTTTGGGGAGCAACAAAAACTCCTAATTAAAACCGCTGGTCCTTTCAAAGTTGAAGTAAGTTCTAATGTTGTCGTTTGATGATGGAAACGTCTTGTGTCGATTATAAAATTTATGTTATTTCCGCGATAAACTGGAGCACCGCCCTCTCAACACAAATTGTAATGAATTATGTATGGTGAGATCTTTCACTAGGTATATATGTATCTCGTAAACACGTCCACGCTCATTATTTCCTAACAGTTCGCTAGAAAGGATTGTAATAAGCTATTGCATAAGTGTGAGCAGTTCGCGGTGGAGTGGTAGTGATGCACATTGAAGCATGTCCGTTGCCAGAAGGTTACTTTTGTAACATTTTACATTACTTTTGGACCCCTCTACGTTACATTTACGTTACATGATTGAAATCGTTACTTTTATGTTACTTTTCGGAGTAATGAACTACATTACTATTTGACGACCTGTGTGTTGTAGTGGTTACCACGCCAGTCCACCATTCGAAGGGTCTCGGGTTCGATCCCTGGCGGGGCAGAAATTTAAAAATGATGAATTTATATTTCTGTTCCTGGTCAGGGTGTTTGTGTATTTGTCTTTGTGTGTGTCCAAGGCACCCACGACACAGGGAATCCTAGTGTGGGGCTGGGAATGTGAAACGTTATTTATTTATTCTCTTAAATCCGATAGTAAGTAAACCAGAATTTTAGCGGTAAATGATTTAACTTGACTAAATAAATTTGTACCTCATCCAGTTTGAGATTTAACCTCAAATCTAGCAAAGGAAGTTTTCGTATTTGAGCTACAATACCCAGACCCACAGGGACGCAAACGAACGCAGGGAGACAGGGAGTCCTAGTGTGGGGCTGTGAGTGTAAAGCACTATTAAAAAAAAAAAAATTACATTTTTACAGTCGAATAAAAAAACATCTAGGCGAAAATGGACGCAAGCAGGTGTCGTGCATGCCTCAATGAATTTCGTCATTTAAATGAACCAAAACCAAAATTAAATTTAAAATCTCTCTATAAAATATATCTACTATTCTTCCTTTCTCTCCCCCTCACATTCCGTCCCCCAATTAGGATGGTACGATTAAAAATTTACGTGTTTTAGCACTAATAATTTTAAAATTTATACTACAACTAGTTGTCCTGGCGAACTTCGTACCGCCTAAGAACCAGTAAATGTTGTGTTAACTTATTCATGATTCGATGGATGTCTGTACTTGTA
>DWQK01001239.1:0-16315 GCA_018231225.1 Noctuana stator
TTAAATACTACATATTGTTTTTTGAAACAATCCCAACAAAGCAAGTTTCAGTGCCACATACAAACCGGGAACGAAACGGGAATCGAACCCAAAACCCATGAATAGACGGATATGGTAACCAATACACGCGGGTCAACGAAGAGATATATTTACATGAATAATTGAACAAAATGTAGATACTAAATTACCTTGCAACAGCAATATCGATGTATAATGAATGCAGACATATAAAATATTAGCGCAGGTATTAAATATGCCTAAAGCAAACTTATTACATAAAGTCGCTCACCTTTTGTCCACGCACAATAAAAAAAGATCAGAATTGAAGCAACTTAAAAAATGTGCAGTTTTTGCGATGCAAAATACTGCATGTCGTATCACAAAGGTGCAGTACAAGGTCGGCAGACAGCTGGCAACTCTAATTAAAGGTTTTATGTTTAAATAATTAAGTGGGCAGCACTGCACGAGGTACGTTGCAGGTGCCATATTATTTATGCAAGAATAAAATCATTATTTAACGCGCCAAATTACAAACATTAATAAATTTCCCGTAGTCGCGCGACGGACAAATTGTACATCAATTGGTAATTTAAGTCCATTAAAGTGTTTTAAAATAACTCTTGGCCGTGCTATCATTACTGACTTTTTACTTACAATAAATCTCTTATAACAAAATCATATGTCATAATTTAATCGATAGCAGAAACCTTGTTCTTTATCGAATTATATTATTAATTTTTCATTAAACGTGTATTATTAAGAAGTTTAAAAAATTCTTTGTTCGCGCGAACTAAAAAGTATAATTACTCTATACAGCATTAATAAACGTAAACATAAGATTTTCAATAAACAATGCAAATAAATCAGTTACTAATAAAACCTTACCAAAGTTATCACAATAAAAAGTACTATGAACTTGAAATAGATAAAAGCTAAACAATATTTTGCCATTCGAGCGAGTTCAAAACATAATCAAATTGTTTCCTTTTCCTCTATATTCCTACGATAAAGAGTTTATACTTAGATGGAATCTCGACGGAAATATTTTAAGGAGTCAACAAACCTTGGGCCAAGGAACTGGTTTTTTTATTGGTTCCAACACAAATATTTGACTATAAATATAATCGTCCAGCTTAGCTATGTTTTGATACTTATAGTGATATTATCTATTTGTAATTCCGTACTAGATTAAAGTTATCATGAACATTATGTCGTAATTGTTACGATTTATAAGGATATATACTTTTCTTTCTTAGTTTTCTTTAAACAAATTTATAGGATCAATGAAAACATTATATAATTTAAATGTAAAAAAATATACTTTAATACAATTATTAATATTACCAGACCATTATTGCTGGCATTATTTTAGCCACTGAAACTTAGTGCCTTAGATTAAATATTTCCATATTTCTAACTTAACTAAACGATTCATTAAAAGTATGTTGGAATAGAACCAATATACCTATAACATGTGAGTAGCTTCATAGATACAATATATTGGTTGGATAGCAGAATCTAACCGATACAATGCAAATAAGTGTCAAAATCAACATTAAAACCATAAAATACACAAGAATTAAAACAAGTTTTTAACCATTACGAGATGCAATTTATGCAAAGCAAGATAAGGTCCTAATTACGAGAAATTATTTTGAACTTAAACCTTTATTGCTCTTGTCAGCAGCCGCGTTACACAAATTATCAGTGTTACTTCGTATAAAAATACCATTTCATACCTTAATAGGTATATACTTTTATTATTGCGAACGTTTAAAAAATATGCGGTACAGATGAATGAGTCATAAAGTGTCCTTTCACATCTTGTTCAATGGTAAAACAATCTTGCAAAGCCGTCAAATTAAGAAATGTCTCTCTTTTAGGGGTGTGACAATGATAAATTCATTTTTAGTTCTGTTAAGCAGTTCGTTTCGTATTAAATTGTGCTCGGAAAATCGTGCATTTACTTTTGAAATTCATATCTTTTCCTATTTTTTATTGATATATTAGTGTAATATAAATAAAATTAGTATAATAGTAGGGTATAAATTATGTTTGTTTGTAAAAGAAACCACAAATAAATAGGATTAATATGAAGATTTTGATTTGCAAATTTGTTTTTGCTGTGAAGCATCAAGTTCATTAGCATCAAGATATAACCATAATATTATTGCTAAATTGTAAGGTATGCAAAGTAGGTATTCAGTTCAATTTTATAAATAGACTGAATTAATATATTGTTTTAATACTGTTATATATATTTAAAATATGTTTATCCGGAGATTTGAGGACATTTTTTTAAGCTGCAGAAACCGTCAATTCAGTCAAACAGTTAAGTAGCTGGCATACTATTTCGTTTTCTCCATAATAAAAATAGATTATTAAATTCTTGTTCACGAATGTAATAGGTATTTATCCAATGACAGCGATCTGTACTGCGGAATGTAAGGGAATTTTCCATTGCGGCAACCCTGTTGCGATAATTTCTCAATAATTGTAATGTCAGGTCGATACACCTAAAGGCCGTCTAGATGCCGTTAGTGGGTCAAATATCGGAGACTAGGTATTACATATTTATCACAACCTTGTGTGAGCCAATCCAAGTTTAGTTGCATAACTTCTTGCATAACTACCGCTTGTTGAAACTCTACAACTAGGTTTTATGCCAACGATGCATTTGGTTAAGCGTATGCATTGAATTCATGTTTCGAGATGCATTTTTAAGCGCTTATCGTTCTGGCTTGGAAATTTTACTCTGAGAGAGTGGCCCGTGCCCAGCAGTGGGAACATTGACAGGTTGACGATGATGACGCCAACTTAAAAGTAAAGTGGTTACTCATTACTTTTTTCTTCCTTTGTCCTTTGAAGAACACAAAATACGTTTCAAATAAGGCTTGCGTTTTGAGCTTTTAAAAATCGAATGCAAATATTTTTTACGTTTGCGAGGAGATTTATAAAATGTCTGTGGTTATTGTTATTTTAAAGTCATAAAAACATGTTCGACCATACAGTGTTGTAAAGTGTAATTAAAAAATATCGGAAAGAAACTTTGATAGGTAACAAATATTTCTATTTTGTTAGTCATTACGACGCTATCGAATGTGGAGTTTGTTAAACTTGTTCACGTCATTGCTACCTGCCTATACCTCTGAATTCTATCCTATGATTCATTTCAAAATATTTTATTAATCAAACATAATTATAGGTAGATGAACTGTTTGGTGTTTTAAAATATTTCTATTATTTCTATACCTATATTAGATATAAAACTTTTAAAATGTAGAGTCAAATACCTTTGTACCTTACATTACGGCGCGATGTTAATTAAAATTAGTTGTGAGTTATTTAAATGTTTCCACGGCTCATAAGATCCTCGACGAAGTCTATAGTTCCTTTGAGTGGTCTGACAGTGCTCATATCCCCCTTTCACTGCATCAAACCTAGCTGCCTTTTACCGATTTCAAAAAGGAGATGTTAGGCTGTATGTACATATATTTTTTTAATTATTTTGTTTTAAAAACGACGACACTGAGTGCAACTAACACTTAACAACCTTATGTAACGGTTACTGACATTTAATTTACTTCGTGTTAGTTACAAAATTTACAAATGAAACATAAACATCAAAATATTAAATCAATGTTGCAATTTGTCTACGGATTTTATTTTATTTCACCATAAAGTTTTTAATGCGAAATTGTACAACTAATGTGCAGTATTATTATAGTTACTGTATGTAATTAATTAATTTTTTACTATCGATCTAGACTTTTGTCTAGTAGCTTTTTAAAAATACAGCGTTCCTAGCGAAAACAGCGATATAGGTCGTGTGGGATTTTATACATTGCTCAATTTCTTGTTTAAAACTGAAACTATGTCCGTATGATATCGGTTATGTATGGTATTTATACTTAACTTTTTATGGTTTCTCGAAACTAAGCTAAGTTTAATAATTAATTCCTTTACGAATGTCAATAAAATTGTTTACGAAAATTTATTTTTTGTTAGTGCGTATTTTTCATTATGTTGTCAAACGTGTATATATCTAAAACGCTTTATTATGAAACACAGAATTTCTGGAAATCGTCTTACTTTCAAAAATAAACATTTCTATACCTAAGAATACTCTACTCTACCCTAGATAAAAGCCCACATTAAAGTTAGTCACATCACATGTTAAAATGCTTGCGAAACAAATTCATAAAATAAATAATTGCATCTATTTGCATTGATTGCAATAAAAATAAGTATCTTGCAATTACTAAAACTCATGTTTCTTTTTTATGGGCCAAGAAGTGCTCAATCTTATTTGTAATTCTGACTAAGATTTCGGTTTTTCCCTATTTTGTTTAGGTTTAAAATTCGAATAAAAAATTGAAATTCATTGACTCGAAATAAAGTAATGCTACCTCGTGGACGTGCGTCACCACGTTTATATTCACATGTATATTTTAGTTAAAATATACCTAAAATATGTTATCAATGTCATGACACACCTGACCACAATATAATAATATCATGCTATTTGCTGATCGATAGATTCATCTGATTAGGACACCGAAAGTGCAGCCTATCAACTTAAAACTCATATTTGACATCAAGGAATAGTTTCGCATCTCTTTTGATGAAATAATGATCAAATCATCGTAGCGTGGTGGAGTATGCTCCAGGCCTTCCCCGGTTGAGGAAAGAGACCCGTGTCCAGCAGTGGGACATAAAAAAGGTTCTTCAAAAAAGGCGCTAAATAAAGCCAGCTTCAAAGCCAGCAACGCATTGGTGATTCGCCTGGCGTTGCCCGGGTCCATAGGCGGCGGTAACTACTTACCATCAGGCGGCCTGCATGCCTTCAAAAACTCACGACAGTGAACTTGACAGTACGAGTACGTAGGTACATTTGATTAGTAGATTTTTAAGTAATCAACTTATTAACTTTTAAGTAATTACCCTTTCGCAAACCCGCGGTATGTGTAACAGTGTTCTAAAAGTTTAACAGTTAGCGAATAAATATTTCAGTTATTTTTGGGTACCTACATGAAAAGTTGTTTTGTAATATAAATAACGCTACATACTAACAGCCCCCCCACCCCCATTAAAAATATTAGTAATAGAATCACATCGCATTTCGATATTAATTTTTCACTCCAGTTCATAATCTAAAATAACATTGCCTAACAATTTAAAGCAACACTTGACGATTATGATATTTAAACTAGAAGTCATTATGACAGAAATAACAATCTGTCGTAAATTAATTTGCATGTTAAGAAATATATAACATAATAATGATTTACTTACTACACACCTAATCGCATTGAGTGTAATAAAACTTTAAGCATAATTTTTTATTGGAACTAAATTTTATTAATAAAACGTAGAGAACATTCCTTTGCGAAATATTGGTTCATAAGTGACAGTATCAATTAAAGTTTCATTTGAATGAATTATATTATTAATGTGTAAAAAATCTCTTGCCAAAGTAACTCATATTAAACGTTCTCATATCCCTGATGTAACTATTAAGAAGATCACTTGTTCATGACGTTTTTCTTTACTAGACGCTGATGGATTCGTCATTCATCAAGTCATTGACACCGCTGCATCGAACGCCAATATACCGGGAGATGATGAGATCGTAAGCGTTCAATCAACTCTCTCGGTGCATCCACCTAATCAGAGTAATTCACCCATGCGAATGTGTTATCCGTATGAAGCAAGGAAAACACTTCCGTTGTTTTAATTAATTAATCAAACGGGCCAGTTATTACCAACATTATAATCTTTACTGTTCTCTGTTTAAACGTTGGGAAGCAGCTGACCTGTTACATAAACAACTGAATGATCTTTCAAAATATACCCACACCACTTAACACTATGAAGTCATATCAAATGATAACGCACACCTATGAAACACACGAGCCGAAGTGATAAACAACCTCTTCATACAATCTGTTCGCCTGGTAGTCCAAACGTAGAAACCGCTCACGAACAAAGCGTCAACGCAACTTTCACATGTGGAAAATCGTATACAAATACAGAATTTACACGATGGTCGTATGCTCTCGTTCGGTATACGCGTCTGTGTTTAGGGGACGTGTGTGTAGAGAAAATATTTTCCCCATACATAAGAGCTGCGAGTTTATATATTGTACATACATAAGTGGCAGTATCTCATAGCAAAGGAACGCGTGTTAATAGCAAAGCTGTGTTTCCGCATAGGCGGTTCTGAGAGGCAACGAACACAGGCGGGTGAGCCGTGCCCCCGTGTGAACACGGGAGCGACAACCTTACGAATTAGAAAAAAGTCGCTTATCGCCACTTGCTACTTTACTGATGGTTCAAATAAATCGTTTCTTGAATTTGTAATGCGACCAGTGATCACGAATTCGTTTAATAGAATCTAATACCCGGCTCAGTATATTGAATTCCAAATCCAATAAAATATTCTGGTTTAAATTGAGGAAAGAACAAAAACTACAAATATTATGTAGAATAGAAATGGAATGCGTCAAAATGTCGTCAGTGGTTGTGATTGTGACGCGCCAACCTACACACGCTCACGCACACTTTAACAAGTTCACACAAAAGATGTTCTTTGTGAGGTAGGTACACATCGAAACTAGGTACGTCATAAGTTGGCCTCCCGCGATCTCTACGAGCCTAGTACCTCGTCTCCCCGTAATAAGCTGAAGATAACTCGCTTTTCTTGATCTTGCAAAAGGAACACACATTATTTTACCATCCAACTTCCGTGTCTGTCGTCACTCTGCTAAACAGATTCTTTGCAACATTAAAAAATATTTGCATTGTGTTTAATTTACTATTAAAAATTAAAATACATAATAAAAGTATTTCACTTAATTTAATTAAATTGCATAGACATTTTTTTATTTTGTTGGCCTAGAAACTTTGTTGGTTCAGGAAATGCTGCATGGTTTGATTTTCATGATACTAGTAAACTAAGTACTGACATACCGTGGAAATCTACTAACTAACTAATCTTTGCCTCACACTAACGTAATGTTTCTCATTCAAACGAGACCCGAGTACTGACTGACTCACACTTCACGGCGATTGTGCGAGTAACGCGCTCCACGTAACTTATGATCTCCTGGTACCGAGTGTTCTAGTTGACGATCCGAGCGATCACGGGATGACTTTAAAACATCAAAAGAAGCTTTTTAATTTTAGTTACTTCTTTAGCTAATGGGTATTTCAATAAAATTAATCCGACTTAATGTGAAATAAAATCCTAAATTACAATTTGTGTACAGCGCCATCTGTTGCCGACTAGCGGCAGACACGACTGACACAAGTTGAGAAATAAAAATGTTGGTAAAGGATGCAAGTTCAATTTGAAAAATTATTATTTAAGGCAATGTGTCGTCAGGTTTAATTGTACAATGACAGGTGCACGGGGCCTACTTTTAGCCAAGGATGACCACTGGAGGCCGGTGCGCATCGAGGCAAATGTCGGCGAATATTGGATACTTTTTGCCTTAGGACACACACGGGATACACTAAGCATTTGTATTATAATTAGTGTCTCTATCAGCAAATTGCATTTGCCTGTCGTTTATTTGAATATTTAGGTCTCCTTTAAGATAAATTGTATTAAACTGATCAATTGTAATTCATCACTATTATTGTATCAAACGATGAGGATTACAATATCTAATAAGTATTTTATGAAAGTCTTTTGAAGCCTTTGTCATTTTATTACTTCACTACTAAAACTATACTACTTGTGTGAAAGTAATTATTATGAAGAGATTTATAAGAAATTGATGGATCTTCTTATCATTTTCTTCACACGTTCTCCTACTAAATTGCTTATGATTTTATGTTAAAATATTTATTAAATTTAATATTATGTATAAATAAATAATATATGATATTTAAAAAAATATTTTTAGACGAAACTCTTAATGGTTTGCATTGTGTCAAGTTATCCCACAGCCATCCTTTTTTTATAATAGAAAAACGTAATGTCTGTTCTCAATGCTTTTAAAAAAAGAACCCGCACTCTGAAGCTTACAAAGCACGAGGCATAAACAATAAAGAAACAATAATCTTGCGCAAACAGAAAAAGAACTATCTGTTGGAAACAATAAATATTTTTTGCAACTTTTGTAATTGTTAAAAAATCTGACTTTCGCAAAAAAATTAAAACTTGTTACAACCTTGCAATAAAACTATGCACTTATGGATGGATGCAATGCGCTATTGAGGTGGTCGCAAGATTTTTTACGCCAAATCTTTTGAATAAATAGGTTATTGTTTTAAATTTGGTAAAGGGGCGCCGCCTGACAATGTGTTTATTATTGGCACTACAAACCGACCCATTGTTTAAATTTATTTCTTTTTAATACTTGCAAATTTCCACCTTTGCGTAATTCCATCAATTACTCGTATTTTCTTAAACAACTACATTACAATATTCTTTGCTATTCTATCACTTTTATGGTTTCAGAGTTTTATTAATTGTAACATACCTATTTCATAGTAATAGGTCCGCATATTCTATGCGCGTACGCATAGCCACATATGGTTGAAAAACGATCTTGAAGCAATTTTATAGTCATTATTATAAAATTTTCACTATGCCAATCACCTTGTTTAACTGGAGAATGCCATGGAATATAAATAAAAATAGATATTATGCAAACAGCAAGCGACCACCTGACGCCGTGCCGTGCCGTGCTCAATATATTGGTCTTTGTGTAGACGGTCAAGTTTAGAGGGTATTATCTTACGTTGACAATAGGTTCACTAAAGGTCTAATTTTCAATGGATATTAAAATAACTTACAAAGCATATAATTATAATTTCTCCACAATCTATTAATATTCTTATATCGTTAGGGCTTATCACATGGTAAGAAAACTTTGTTAAAGTGTTTTGTAACTTGCAATAAAAAAAAATGTGTAGAACTTGTTGAGTTCGCCTGGGAAGGTACCCTGATGAAAGCCAATTATCTTAATTGACACGGATATGCGTCCATATTGAACATGGTTTGTTTGCCACTCATAAACGATACAAAAAAATTTAAGATAAACAAAAGTTGTGCCACAAATAAATGTTACATTGTCTTAGTAATAATTTCCAGGACGGAGTGTTTAGTTTCTTTTTTCAATTTTATTGATCTTTCTTTTTTTTCTTTCCAGATCTGCCTGCTGATTTGGCTGCCTGCAACAGTTTTCTGCTTCATACGACTCAACTCTCTGACATCACCTGTTCATCGAAGATCCCTTTTCAGTTATAATTATTAATACTCACTAGGATTTAAGTTACTAATTGACTGATAATAATTAATTATCCGTAAACTTGCACATATCTTTCATGCATTTGTATTCTTACATAAATTATTGTAGGTACTTTAAAATTTAAGACAATCTATTACTTTGCCGACGGAAACGATTGTTTTAGAATAATTTTTCGATTAAAAATAGACTGTACGATCGGTATTTAATTTAATGCAATCTTTTCTGCGGTGAAGTACTCGTATAATCTAATAATAAGTTAAGAAAAGAATGACAAGCAAAAAGAGGCAAAAGGGTGTTTTGAACGGTTTTCTTCACTTCGTTGTATATTTTCAGAGAAACCTTCAAAATTGACCGCTTATAGAGATGAAATATTAGTTGTAAGAATTATTGTTTAGATCGACATTTATTATTACGATGCGTACGTAACTTTTCCCCGTAATTCGAGTTACCATTTAACCTTCCGCTTGGACGAAATGTAAATAAAGTTCGCGCTTCAATTTATGCTTCTATGTTTAATCTCATTTTTATCACCGTGCGTTGACCACTAGAGCATCGCTTTTTTTACGCTGCAATACACTTAAATTTATATTTTATTTTTTAGTTTGGATTTCATTTTTTTAAACTATTATTTATATTTAAAATACATTACAGATAATATTAAATGTTTACACATTTTTAATTTGTCATTGGCTGTATAATAATTATTTTTGTTGCTATTTTTGACTGCTTTTTCTAGTGCGTCCATAATTAAACTTCAGTGTTGCCAATTAAGACTGAATAACAATCGAATTAGTGTTAACTTAGCGATTTCTTCTACGCCTTTTTTAAAGCCCAGAAAGGATCCCACCCTAGCATATTTAAATAAAATATATTTGTAATTAATTATCGCATATGTTTAAGGGAATATAAAGATGTTTTATATTATTTTTACATGTTTTTTCTTTACTTACCTAATTCCAAAAAAGTAAACAGATAGAAAGAATAGAAAATAAAGAAAATAGTTCCACTGGATCTATCGTGTTCCTACATATTATATTTTAGCATTTTTACTGGGGGCAAATTGCTAAAAATTTGTCCTCCCAGGTAAATCTGCGATTAACAAGTACCTACAAGTGTTTGCCACAATAGCACCTTGTTGGAAACTTTATTTTGATAAGCAAGACAAATATCATGTGCGTTGCGTAATAGGTATATACTGAAATTGTCTCCTGTGGCCATCTCGAATATGAAGATATAAATAATGAAGGAATTAAGAAGATTAACACTTACTTACGTATTAATTAGTCGTACAGGTGTTCGTAACTGCACTCTTAGGGTTACGAAGGTAATAGTTTCTACTAATTAGATAGACGTACTACCTACAATACAAGTGGCACGAATCTATACAATGTGGTATTTAACACACAATTAATTCTAAAATATTATGTAAAAGTGAAAAAAAAATGTCTAAAACTTTAATTTGCTTCACATTTTTACATAAGTGTTATTATTATTTCCTTTAAATTGATAAAAAAAACTGTCAATTGACAAGTATTTTATTTTACTTGCTTGTCAAATACCCCATTAAGCAGAGCAGAGAACCTTTTTAACGAAAATAAATCAATTCACCCAATAAATTGATATCTTCGTGTTTGGGTAAGTTAAGAGGCAAGTTGACTTAAGATCAGAGTTAATTCATGATAACTTTTATTAGGTATTAATTAAAAAAATCTCTAATTACATAAGTTGGAGTTTTATTGTGAAGCACAAAGATTTTAGTAAACCGAAATATATCTACTGAATATTACAATTATACCAATAAAATTATTGCTAACTTAGATTGTAGATACAAACCTATCGACTTTTAGTTGTAAATTAACTAGTCGCGAATGGGTCAAAATTCTACCGTCATTTACAAAGGAGTACACATATTTTATACCCTTCCATTCGTTCTTTACCTAGAAAGTAAACCTTCGCCTACCTTACCTAGAAAGTCGCCTTTCTGCTTACCCCAAAGGTTGGCTGGAAGAGAATGCTTTTAGCATTAAGTCCGCCTTTTGTACCATTTTTTTTAAAGTTGGTATAATCAAGTTTAAATAAATAAATAAAAGTAATTTTATTAACGACATTTAATGGACTTGAATTATGTTCTCGATCCATCTCGAATCTACAGCCGTAGATTTGTGGGACGCAGCATCAACATTAATAATAACTCGACCTTTCCATGCAATTCCAACTAAACAGTTACGAGTACCAGGTACCAGGGCAACATAACTATCTAGTAAGCGCAAGGATCCCGTTACCACCTAAATTCCACCAACGACACCCAGTAATCGCGACCACTTACACCGTGCTTTAATAAGCTATTAAGAGCTTATACGTAGAGTTTAAAAAGTTACAGAGAAGTTTTTGGTAATATGAGTTATGAATTATATTGAACATAGGTATGTATTTAAAATCCATTTTAATCGAGGAGGTTCTCAATTCGACTGTATTTTTTTTATTTTGGTAACCTCATAACTTTTGACTGGGTATACGGATTTTGATGATTCTTTTTTTATTTGAAAGCTGGTGCCCGTGTGGTCCTAATTTAATTTGGTTTAGTTCTTACAATGGCATCCATGAGAAAACAATACAAATCTTAAATTTGCAAATTATTAAGTATGTACGCGACAATTTTGCAGTCGGTTCTTTTCGTAACGACTCTTCTTTATGCATACTTCTATTCTTTATGCATACAATAGTGTCTCCGTAAAATAGAAAGTTAGACTCAGTGTAATAAACGTAAAATAATTGTAAGAGTTATTTAATAAAAATGCAGTATATCAATATACCAACCAAACTTATAACTCCGATACTGAGTATTACAATAACCTTCTATACTTTCCTGAGGCTCTGAGAGGCTAACATTTGATGTATCGCCTAGCGGTGCCTATGTGGTGACTGGGACGGCGCTATGTAGGGCTCAAACCCGTTAAATATTAGCTTAGGGACGGGACGCGCTCCTATCGATATAGTGTGTTTTTCTTGTGATAGTTGATTATATATGTTTTTAATGTATCACGGTTAACAGTTACTTTAAGTTTCCAGTTTAAGTGTGAATTTTAATAATAATAAAATTAGTAATGCTAGAGAGTTACTATCGCAAGTCTCATAAATGTAAAGAGTCCCTTGTTGAAAATGTGTTTCAGAAGATTTTTTATGAGTAGCAACATATGTCCTCTAGGATTTGTATCCTATTTGAGATTATGTCTATGGGCTAGAGTGAACATTTAATATTACGTGATATGCAATTCTGCAGGTTTGTTGGCAATTCATTAAAAATTAAAAATGCTCATAATGAAATACATATTAAAACAACAAAATATTTTGTCTTTATAAAACAAAGACTAAATATTATTGTAAAACGTAATTTATAACATGTCTTGAAACACATCAGGCCGAAAGGGCAGAATTCAAGGCTTTTAAACATTATCACCTTTTTAAAAATTACAATGTTGCAAATGTTTTATTCCCTTCTTAACACACAGAAAGAGTTTAAACCATATTTTACCGAGTTCAACCTTACACATTTTTCTATCTGGAGTTTTAAATTTGAATTGTAAAAAATACTCTTCACCAGTAAAATATATTTATGTAAGAGGAAAATGCTGTAAAACAAAAAAATTACATTTACTATTGAGTGAAGTTATTAGAGAATATTTTGGAAACTAATGAAGATACAAGTGAACTGATATTAGTGGTCACCCCAAATCATGAACCATCTATTTCCATCCTGAAATATGGTAACGAGGAAAGATATTATAACCACCACATATCAGGGCCATTGTAAACTTATTTAGATACTTTTTCAAAACAAAAAATCTACGTGAACTATATTCACATCATATTATAGACCCGACTTACTCAATGTCCAAACCTCCTTATCCTAAAATGGTGCTGAGAAGTGCATATATAATATATCCACCTGTTCAACATTAAGTTGCCTGTCATAGATAGCACATCGTAATACTGGCCGACTGTTTACAATTCTTGCAATTGAGGAATTTTATCGTGACGATAGCAAAAAACGAATATATGGAATATTTTCGACAAGCAATAAGAACTCGCGTCCAGGTGTGTTCAATACAGCTGTTATAGTACATTAAGTCTCCCATAATTTGAGCTGCTTTGTACCTTATCAGTACCTATATTTTAAAAAGTTATAAAATCGATTTTAATATAACTTTTCTTGTTTTAAGTTGATGAAAAGGTTAACCTTTTACGTAGCAAAATTAGTGCTTACATATACATTCAAATAAATATATATTACCATATATAATTATGCTGAAATTAAATAGAATTCATATTTTGTAATAATCTTTGACACGGTTCTTATAAGTGTCAAGATACTCGTAGTTTGAATCTCGATCCTTGCATCTATGATCATTTGACTCATACTAAATAATGATCGATTGGATTTGATACTAAAGTATTTATTTCATACAACGTCGTAAGCAGGATGCATCTATAATGTTCTTGTACTTTGATAACAGATAAGTTTTGTGCATAAAGATGGTGCGTCACACTGAGCTGAAATGTAAAACAATATTTGTATCTTTTAATCATAAAAGTGAGACAAAGAGTTTCTTTCAATAATTTTTAAAACATTCCACATCTATTCATATAAAATATGCAGTACATTAAATTCCAAGTATGATAAAAATATAACACCTAACATTAATTTAAAAATAGAATTTTGATTTTTTTTCGATTTTCGTTAATTTTTGAAAGCGTTCCTTAATCCTAGTATAATATTATCTTTTTGTTTGAAAATTTGTATAGGCTCCGTTATTATTCATGTAAGTTATTTGAAAACTGAAAGCTCAGAAAAAATTAACTTATGTTTTAATAATCATTGGGAATAATCAAATTATAGACACTTACGACTCCATCGGTAAGTCAGTATCGAGTAGCTCTATCGATAAATCTAACGACACTATAGCACATGCCGCGGGCAGGCGGGCACTGGCGCAGTAGGTCGCGGGAATGCGGAAGCGTGGTCACTCGCCCCCACTATCTTCAAAAAATATCTTTAATTTGTTTGTGCTGTTTCCGTTTTTTATTTTTTAAATTATTTTCTTTTTTAATATTTTCGAGTAGGTATATACTTACTCGTTAACGAAAAAATTGGGAACTGCATATTATTTAATAAATTATATATATAAAATATATTTAAGGTTGAGAGTGATAACCAATAAATAAGCAACCATACGTAAACTTCCCTTTGTAATATACCTAATGATAAGAATTTTTTAAGTTGAGCAAAATAACTCTGTTTAAATGATTTACTTTTTGCATATTATATTTACCCAAATAACTTTACTACACTATACCCATTAATAGGCAAAAAAACTTAAACAGATAAGAAAATATTGTGAACAGAAGAAGCCGGAATTTTTAATCTAAAACGTTAACGCCATTATATTATTAAGTATTGCGCTAACTTAGATAAATAATAAAATTAATATAACATTTGTATAGTGATTAGAAATAGCGAAATAATTACTTCCATAACTTAATAAGTAAACCTAACCATACATCCAAATAAATTACTTTAATTAGCATTTTTATTTTGACAAAACGTGCTTTCATTTCGACAATCATCGCGTGACAATAAAAATGACTTAGATAACATCACTTGGGTCCCAACACAAGTAATCCCAAGATTCATTTCAAATGTTCCCGTTTAATGCTTAACGGTACCCATATAACTCCAAATCGGAATAGGCGAGCCGGTAAAAAATGATTCCCTCACGGACAATCGTTGAAAAAACCTTTGGTCCTGTTAGTTAGGGGTACTGACCCCAGATACGGGGTGGAATGACCTATTTAGTTTGAATGAGCCCATTATAGGACCGCCCGATGCAAGGGCCTTCGATAGAGTAGGTACTAATACACCGAGAGCGCTCGTAGATAAGTGTAATGTCATAGATTGATGCTCTAGCTAGAGTCGGTAAGATAAATTTTGTAATAATCGCTTTCATGTACATTCACAAGGTACACATTAAAGTACAACGGTTTATTTAGTTTGAAAAATTATTGGAACTGGATAGATAATACTTAAAATATTTCCCTGATGAAATTTTATTCATATCGCCTGCCTAATTGTAATATAACAAAAAAATTACAAATCCAAATAAATATTTTTGAATACTAATTTAAGCGTGCTTTTTCACAAGTCCAGTAAATTAAAATGGCGTAAAACAAAAAAAAAACAATTGAAAATTTGAAACATATTATAGAAAGTTTGTACAAAGTTACATTAATAAGAATTAATATTTGAAAAATCAAAACTATTTTTATTACTATTTTATTTAAAAATCTATTGCTTACATTACTCTGTATAATTGAACGCGTTGAAGGATCTATTTCTGGCTAGTCTATGAACGCCCGAAGAGTAAAGGACGATGGCCGATATTCTAATTCAAATTTTTTAGACCAATTTGTCTCTACTCTAAGATAGTACTGACTGTTTTGATCCCAGCATTCCAATTAATCATTGAAAGATTTTTACAGTCTTAGTGACGAATGGTTAATTAACTTTAATGATGAACATTAATTAATGATAATTAAAATGTTTGCATTAAACTGCGAGAGTGCTTTTATATTTTTAATCTCGTATTAATTTCAAAAGTAAGAAGGTGTTAGACCAATCACCGAATATTATGTGGATGTACTCGTACGAGTATACAGTTAATGTTATGCAGCGACAATGTCAAGGTAATTTGCATTCCCGTATTAGTATATTAGTTTGCAAATACTATTTAAGCTAAATACCAACAAATGTAATACATTTATTTGCATTGTTCAAATAATGTTAACTCGTGTAACGAAAAAAACCGACTACCAATTGCGCGCACATACTTAATGCAAATTTAAAACTTATATGGATCTCTCAAGGACGCCAGTGTCAGAACTGAACCAAATGGGACCACACGGGAAGCACCAGCTTTCAAAAAAAAAAACCATCGAAATAGGTTCACACAGTCGAAAGTTATGAGGTAACAAACATTAAAAAAAATACAGTCGAA
>DWQK01001240.1:0-16299 GCA_018231225.1 Noctuana stator
ATGAGATGCTTTATCTAAGCATTCTATTGAAACCAATTTCTTCCACGGACACAATTTTATTTGAGGCGACCATCTAGTCCTCGCGAGTAGCAACACGTCCACGTACGATCGTTTCTTTGACTTCGCGGTGCTGGAATTTAGCGACGAAATATACCTTTATAAGTACTTGTAACTAATAAGATATGTTTACAAATAAGATAACAGCCAAAAAAGTTGCCTCAAAACTGAATTTCGTTTAATTAACCGCAGTTACACTAGTGAAAAATTCATGTACAGTTAATACTTACTCTCGAAAAGAAATAAGACGATCCATATGCCGTTAATTGTAAAGCAAAAGCAAGCGTAATTTATTTAAATCGTCTTGCTCGAATACTATTATACAACCGCTTAGAATACGATGAATTTCTCCAAGCGCGTAAACAGTCAATAGTATGTTACTTTCTTATTGACGACCCATTTGGTGTAGTGGTTATTATGGCGGTCTGCCATTCGAAGGCATAATAAATTTAGATTTTTGTTCTCGTTCTGGGTATTTGCGTAATTGTCTTTGTGTGTGTTCATGGCACCCACGACACACACTAGTTTGGGGCTGAGTGTGAAGCCTTATTATCTACGAATTTCTGACCGCTGTTTCTTCTTTATAAAGATTATTTTAGAAGTAAGTAGTTTTGTATGTTGCAGTACATTATTATTTTATGTAAAGAAATCCACAAATAATTATTTATTTCGATTACTAAACAGGTATATCAAAAAGGGGGACCCATTTGAAAATTCTGACTGTCGCAATAAATGTCATTAACATTATTTTCCTGCTCTGCTCTCAAGTACATTGAGGTCGGCACTATATGTTTTTCTCTTCCATCTTATAGCTCAACTCAACATTAGCCATTCTACGAACTAAAGTATATGTTTTATTTGGGATTTACATTAGGTAGGTAGTAAAAGTCTGTCTGGTATTGGCGTGCTTAACCCGAAAAGGTGTGCTATTTTTGTAATGTTCAGATATAACTTTTCAATGAATGAACCGATTCATGAAGAATCATGATATACATAAGATTTATTTAATTTAGCTAATTTTATTGTTATTGGAATTTCGACCTCGAGTAGAAAATTCCGGAATTTTGAAAAGGAAATGGACGGTGATTTGTTTTCTAATGCCGGTCAAAGATTTACTGATTTTAGTCTACACAAAGAGAGAAGAAAGAATTTAAAATTTTTTTATTTTTGTCTTACCGCTTTTCTTTAATCTACATTGTATTCTGAATTCGTTTTTACTTACTATGTTGGCATATTACATGTCAGTATTCAATAACTAAATCTTTTATACATACAAAAACTATTATTGTCAGATTTCGTGGCATTTACAATGCATCTTTCAATTGCAAATTTATTTGCAAGCGAAATGGTGGTCAGGGAGCGGTATTATAATTAGTTATTAACATATAGTTTAAAGTTGCGTTACACTGTATTAGTTCTACGCCAATCATTTTCTGAGTAAACAACAATAGGGTTCCGTGGTAAGAATCTGTTTTAAGTTACGAATTAACAAGTTTCTGATTTATAATATAGGTACAGAATAAAAACGTCACGTTAAATACATAACAATAGTAGTGTGTCTTCAAAACGTCTGTTAAATATTAGTAACAGCATGTGGAATGTCTGAATACGAGTGTTTTATTTATAGGACGAACTCATTGAAATATAAAAATTCAGTATAGCAATTTCAAGTGATTCAAACCGTTTAAACAATACGATGAAAATAGATTTTCGTAGTTTCGCAGACAAGACTTTGAAACTGATAAATTTTGGCCACGTCTTCGTCATAAACGGGCAGATCTCAATTAAATATAATTGAGTGAGTAATTTTTTCTACGCTCGTCTCCAAGACACTGGAACAATTACTCCATCACACTTATTCATTTTTACTTACAGTCGGCGGAGCTGGCATTAAATAGTTTCCAAATGCATACAAGCCGATTATTGAACTACTGTGATTTAATAGAGAGCTTCAATCGAACGAAATATATCATTATTCAGCTGAAAAATTTATCACGCACGTTTTGATGCTCGAATAAACAAAACTATAAAAAAATTACTTGAATTCTTCTCAGTATACTAAAGTTTCCATTATTTATTTACCTATATATATTTTATATAATATATTAATTAAAGAATTAGGATGATGACTGCTCAGCAAAGTTAAGAACGATGCGTCGTCTAACTTAATCCACCTCCATTCTTTATAACTTTGTCGAGAAACTTTGGTCTAACATTAGGAGCCCCAAACCGACTCACGTAAGAAACAAAACTCACTTTTATTTTGTCCAAATATTGTATGATTAAAAAAACTTCTAACTTCAAAGCTGACATAGCTATCTACCTCATGGGTCCAACTATGAATTTTAACTATTCAGGTATGCACAAATATTTAATCACAATCGGTCACACACAAATGATTTAGGAAATCATAGAAGATTTGCAACCCATCACAGTCCCACTGCAGGGCACGAGCCTGTCGGCCTGGGATTTGAACCCAGTTCCCTCAAATAAGAGGCCTAAGTCTTAACTGGGCTATCATCGCGTTTTTTAGAGTACAAACATACAAATAATTATTTTATAAAATATATATATATATGGTATATTGGTTAATTGATAAACTGCTTTCTTCGAAATACAATTGTAGGTCTTAGCGTTTTATCTTTATGTGTATCTATGAAATAATTAAGTGTGTACTTGTACGCATGATGGTTTTAATTACTCTTTATCTCAGAATCGGTTTACAACGTGTACCTATTTGAATATTGCGTTATTTCGCTTTCACTTACAAAAAATTTGCGTATAAATTACTATATACGGTTTACTATATACAGTTTTTACACTTCAAACAAATATGGTATTGGTAAAGTACTGGTCTTACTGTATAATATTTGTGTCTGTAACGTTACGCGGAAGTACGGAAATTGGTTAACAACCTACTTTAGTTAACCCTATTCTATTATACAACTACTATATTACATAACTTTAGGAATAAAATAATATTTTACTACATCTACGTCGTTCGAGTTAAACGACCGGAACACTTCTTTATAAAGTTTTGCCTTTTCGTGCAATGAGTATGTTACCCTGTTCCTGCATAGTCCCTTTTTATATAGCGTCATGCTGAAGTAAAAAAGTTAGTTACAGAGTCTTGCGAGACTCCTAAAACGAGTTTTGGTAGTTAAACGAATATAGTATCTATTTATCATACTAAAGTATAATGAACGTATATACGTATTTTACTATGAAAGATTATGAATGTGACTATTGCAGTTTGGATTATGTATTTTTTTTAATTTATTTCTTTATTTAATTTTACAATAGGATACTGTACAAGAGAAGATTCGTAGGTCCCTCACTAAGAGTCATCGTGTTATGGATAACAAACACAACCAAAATGTATTACTGTAAGGGAATAGTCGTTTTAATATCGTGCTCCACGACGTCTTATATACTGCTCCTATAAGTTCATTATAATAATAAGAACGCCATAATAATACGCTCATAGCCCCACAGTAGGATTCCACACAACCACCCAGACTAGGAACGGAAACCTAAATTCATCCGGCCTTAAGACTATCCGAATGTTGGCATGGTAACCACACAAGTCGTCAGTTCTATTAGTACCTTCAAACTTTCGTGTAGAAATGTTTACAAGATTACCTTCAGGGTAACAGTCGACCCGAGGGACAGCGCTCTTCACTGTCTTTCTTATAAAACAGTACGTAAAATTCGGGAATAGTAATGAAATTTTCATAACAATATCTTTTTAGCCTTTCGTAAGTATGAATTTTTTTGTTGTAGGTAGGTACGCATTTATTTTGTGTTGTGCTCTCTTCACGAACACAAATAGGACGTGTTTGGCTTAGAAATAAGGTGTTTTTGTACACCAAAATCCATGAAAAGTGTGTTATTTACTTCACGCTTGAACCTTAACATTAACCTTATTTTGATGAGAATATTTCGAAAAATGTTATCATTTAAAATGTAATGTAAGATTTTACTTATAATTTTCATTGTCATAATAACAATTCTTTAAAGTTTAAGTTTGCTTAAAGTATATTTTTTGCTTATTTAAAGCTTTATAATTTCCCAAAGAATTTCCCAACGGCTATTCCAACTTTGCAGGCAATATAAGTTTTTAGGTACGAGTTCTTACTAATATTTATGTTATAGCTTTATTATGAGTAAGCTACGAGTAAGTAGTCCTTAATTTTTATTAATTACTAACGACCCGCCCCGGCTTCGCACGGGTGCAACGCTGGTACCAAATACACTACAGAAAAACTGTGAATGTTTATACATATAAACCTTCCTCTTCAATTACTTTGTCTATTAAAAAAACTGCATCAAAATTCGTTGCGTACTTTTAAAGACTTAAGCATACATAGGGACAGAGAAAGCGACTTTGTTTTATACTATGTAGTGACTCTACAAATTCCTCGTTTTTAAATTATTATGTTTGTTCACGAAACTTTTACGTTACCGATTAATATTTTCAATCTTTTTCGGTTGTTCAACAGCGGGTTTGTTCACGTAACGTTGTTTTTTTATTAATAAACGCTATTAAAATTACCTGTAGCGTACGGAGGAATGGCTCTCGAAGGACCCATAAAAGAGTTATGCTACGTTTTTGTATGTATATAATATTTTGCTACTCAGCTGAGAATTTGGGTGAGTTTGGATTGGTGACATACTTACCTATGTATGGAATGCTTTATCCACTGATCATCACTTACTCCCCAAAATTGTCCATGTTGACTTGTTCCATCACCAAAAAATATTCTTAAAAAAACGTTATTGGCAATCGAAGCTGAAAGCTAAAGCGTTATAAATTCAGCTTTATTAATTAAATGCCAGCATAAAAAGTAAGTCCATCGTAAGCATTACACCTTCCCTTAAAAACAGGCCCGTACCGTCCGATGTCCGGGTCTGGAGCACCCATCGTCAGTAACCCGGGCGACACCGGACTGCGCCGGCCAAAACCGGATCGTAATACCCGGTTTTAGGCACACCAGACTACGGTTTGTTGGCCGGAATGCGGGTGATGCTCAAGTTGCACTTTGGCGGCTGGCACTCACCCAAAATTGCAGCACAAGTACCTTGACGACAGAATTATGTGATTTTAACTTTTTTGTTTTTCGTTTATGTAGTCAGCAAATTAAAATTTAATTTTTTATTGAAATGACGGTATGCAACAGTTAAATCTTATTCTTATCCCGTTGTAAATAAAAATGTAGAGATAACTTTTACGTTACTTATTAATTGTGAATGAAAATTAGTTATTATTTATTGTAGACTAAAAATGTGTTTATTGTTGTAATGTTGGTGAAAGAAAAGAAGTTGTTAATGAAAGATAGGGAACACATATAGGTACATAGACTTGCATATTCTTATATTATAAGTGAATGCGGCTTATAGGTATATTAAATGTTATGTAACAAAAAAACAACTGTTATCGTTACCTATTGAAAGTAGCTATAATATACTATATTATTAAAATATAATAAAACCTGTTATAAATAAGGAAAGTAACGATAAATATGCGGTAACGATAATCTACACCTCATAAAGACGTGCCTTTACGAAAGCCTGTAAGGAAGTGAGCGTTTATGCCGCGGTTTGTGAGAAATCCCACAAGCGAAGCTTTTCCGTAGCTTAGAAACAACTTGAAGGAAACTGTTCTTGGTTCAGAGAAATGCTGATCTTCTTTATGCGAAACAATTTTGGTATACAAGTATTTACACCAAAATTGAATTAGCGTTCCCGCAGATTGTAAGTAGGGATAAGGAATTGTATGACTTGATTTTGATTTCAAGGTTTTTGTTGCAATTCATTATATCCAACATGGGTCTATCCAACATTTGGACATCAAAAAATTGATGGATAGGTAAATACCTGTAGAGATTCTGACAGGAAATGTTAGAGTAAAATAAAATGAGAAAACTACACGCCACAAAAAATCATATCTTATAATCGCTGTAGTCACGCTCTACATATTCTATAGTGCAATTAAGATGCCTCTGCAGAGCATTGGAATTAGTTAAACAATATTAGTATGAAAGTTTAACTTCAATTATTAGTTTACAGTTAATAAAAAAAGAATAAAATACATTTTATTCGCAAAATTTACTAGCCAACTTCGTGGTGATCGTAGATATCAGTTTGCGCCTACATCTTAAAAATTCAGCCATAATTTTCTCAAAGTATAATAATAATAGATATTTTTCATGATTTTTATGTAACGAACTAGCATGTATTAACTATTTGATTAATCTATACTAATATACAAAACTGAAGAGTTTGGTTTTTGTTTGTTTGAACGCACTAATCTCTGGAACTAGGAGTCGGATATGAAAAATTCTTTTTGTATATGATGGCTACATTCATGAGGAAGGTTATAGGCTGTCTAACATTACGTTACAATTGTTAACGCGGGTGAAACCGCGGGCACAGCTAGTGGTCTATAAGGATTAACCCTCATCAGCTTTAGCATTTTCTTAAAGGCTCTAATACTCGTGGTAGAAATAAGTGGCGGGTGTACGGTAAACATAGCAATATTTTAGTAGACTAGGAACATAAAAGGTAAGTGCGCTAGCTGGAGCCGACCACGACAAATGTGGTGTTGCTTAACACATTAATTCCGTTCTTTAGCAAGTTATCTACTGTGGTCTCTTCGCCTCTGGGTTATGTAATATTACCTAGATATAACAAATTCACAGCAACAAATGTTATATAATATGGTAATCTAAATAATACTTATAAATGAAAGTCTAGGTACATCAGGCACCCTGATGTACCTACTCGTAAGTAAATCATCATGAACCCATCCCAGTCCCACTGCAGGGCACGGGTGTTCTCTCAAACGTGAGGAGGGTTTAAGCCATAATACACCATGCTTACTATTTGTTTTATATCTTGGATTTTTTAAATATATTAACAGAAAATGAAGCTTTGTTTGGAAAACGCTGAGATTTCCCGCGGGAGAGCAAAAAAATAATAAATTGGCAGAGATGAAATATGCACAAGGCATCTATCTCATCTTATCATACTTAAGCATATTTTTTTAAAAACTTAAGTGAGTAGCTAACGAGTAAGAGTATGTAGGGTATCAGATGTTAAGTGGTCACTGCTCAACCTCAAATATGAGAGACGAGTACTACTACTATGTACTTGTATATACAAAGATAGATAAACGTAAAAAGTTACTACTTTACAAAGAAAATCTCAAGGAAATCCTCTTACGGGAATACAAAAAGGCAAAAGGATAATCCAGTAAATACCTACGTCTCTTCACTTCACCGCAAATGAACTCTACTTCATTCAAACAATTGAAATCGAGCGCAGAAGCAATTAATGGAAAGCAATTAATGGAATTTAACAAGTTTATTAATTACTGTAATTTCAACTTAGTTAGTACAAATTACAAACATCTCTTGTCATAGTCACCAAAAAAACAATTGAGTATATTTACAAATATTGTTGTCTAATGGAATCTATTACAATTTAAATTGCCCTCGTATAGAGAATTGCGAAAACTATTAACATTTTCATCGTTCAATAATCAATCTCTTGCAACCTGTGGTAATGATAGTGTAAATTGCACCACGATATGTAAAATATATTATGCAAGCTTTGCACTATGCTGTAGGTTCGATGTCGTCACTTCCACAATGTGGTTGATTAACAATTGTACCAAGACAACAGAAACTATAAGAATGCACTTACAGCTATTAACATTCCTTCAAACGTTTAGCATAAAATTACAGCCCACACAATGTAATTACAGATTCATTGGTAGCTTCAGCTTGGAAAACGATTGATTAATCGACTTAATCGTCAATGTAATCTCTCGTGTGACACACTTTTTATGGTAATACACGGCGGGCGACGTGTTAAGTGGAAACGGTAGTGTTGTCTTTAATAACTTCGACTTTTTAATGGCGCGAATTTCAAGATTTGCGTTTGTCTTTCGCGTACTCTTTTAGAAGCTTTTTCAGGATTACTAGGTGCTAGCCGATAACATCCTATACTTATCGCTTTCATAGCTGAAACCTTTCACGCCACAGTTTAGCTTACGTATATTTTACACAGTTTAGCTTCAGCTACTATTCTCTAACCGTGCTCCGTACGTAGGTTCGTACGAAACAGTAAATTTCGGTGCAGAAAGACTTAATTATACGATCCTACTAAGAGATGATAGCCCTATAACAAAGTCTTGTGCAGCTAGTAGTTTTACATTATTATATGTAATATAATAATATGTAGATATATTGTAGTGCTCTCCTCTGTAATAAGAAGCAGCATTGAATATAAGAATAAGAAGCATTTTAGAAGTCAGGTCTTTCGTATTCACTTCAGTGGAGATTGACTATGCATTTAAGTGTTAAGTTTTATATTTCATCGAACAGTCAGGTACTAAATCTATTAACTTATTTTCCCATTCGTAGTTTTAATATATCTATAGTTCAAAAAAATTGTTTATGTATGACACCTGCCATATTTGAAATACGATCACGGATGAATTTTATGTTATCTGTAAGATAACTTGGGTCGTAAATCCTAACTTCGGTCGCTGGTAACTGGAAACTCTCGAATGCCGTCCAATCGCGCGGAAAAAGTTATTACTATTTGCATATCTATTTTTGATATGGGTTTTGTTTATAAATGGAAAACAATACATTGTATCAATACGCAGAAATGAAAGGTACCTTAGTAAATTTAAAAAGGGTTTGTTTTATATATCTATTAGGTTATATTTTTCACGAAATATGAAACCGCTAGTTATAGGTATTTACTTCTAATGGTTTTTCTATTATCTTTTATAGTATAGTAGCAAACGGACATGTCTTAGATCTTACTTAGAGACGTTGGTACTCAAGATGACTTAGATGGTCTACTTTCTATTGTCAAGGAAAACATATTATTATTATCCAAACATTGGTTTGCGGGTATCCTATAGGTGAACTAGTGAGTAGTTTGTAACATCATAGTGCGTTTCATAGAACGTTGACTTTATCATGAAGCTAATATATTCAAGACCATCGCTTCCCATCTGCCAATGTTCAATTTAAATACACTTCACCTATCGCCATTACGGGCTTGAATTTTAAAGCGTCAACTTCAGTTTCTTTACGAAGAAATATTCCTTTCTATTTTGAGTGAGAGTAAATGTTGCCAGGTGCGATTGTGTTATATGAAGTAGGGTTTACTAACATCTTGTATGTCTGAGCTTGTCTATTTGTAAAGCCATTCTCAACACCGAGCAATGCTTGAGATAAATTCAATATAAGTTTTTATGTATAATCTTATTTAATATTCCCTCACGATGAAAATGTAGGCTCTATTTTCATAGCGTATTAAATATTTCATCTCCGACAACCGTTACCTACACTTTCCACTAATACATTCTTAAAAGGAATATCCATCAATATGTTATATAAATCTTTGTGCTGAAAAAAAACTGTTATAGGTTTTTCACCTATCAGCAATCTTCGATAAACTTAATTGTAATCAATTGTAGTAATTATTATAATATAATTCAATATTAACTTTTCTTTATTAATTGTGAATATTGTGATATGTAGTTTTTTTGTGGCCAAGTAAATTTATCAATGAGTAGGTACGTTTAACTATAGGTCAATTTGATAACGTACAGTTTTTTTTAATTGTATAAGTCTTTTTGTATGTGAATTTTCTATAACTCATGTTTTTGGTGTACTATAAAGAGTTATTGTTACCTTCGCCTCCTGCTGTGACTTTTCCGGCGATCCTGGGCGGGCGGGTCGCTTGCGTACGCGCCGCCGTCGCCCTCAGCGCTGTGTCCCGCCCCCATAGTTACCCCATGCCACAACACACACCGTCACTGACACACACACCTGACACCTTCAAAACACTTTTACACTGTTCTATTCTCCTGGTAGCACTGTTTATGTCTATGAAACTGAGGTGTCTTGGTGTGAATCCCACACGCCGCGTTGTCTCCGGGCGGCTTACGTAGCGAATGTGAAGAGTACCGGCGCCCGCGCACGCCCGCCTTGTATAGAAATTAACTGGTGCGAACCGCGAGCGGCGACGGACATATCGCTAGATTTAATTATCTCGCGCATTAAGGGCAATGATTGCCGAATAAGAAGTTCCATTCGTATGACGGACTAGACTGAGTGTTTTAGTAAACATATATTATTTGAAAAGCTTTAAACTTTGCTTAAATCCGACAACTCGGTTATAACAGAACTAATTATTTGGGCGTTTTTGTATCATAAGACTGTTCTTAGATAATTAAACACAGCTCAAAATATTAACTGACTTTCGTCTCCTTTATTGAATAATTTAGGTCGGCACGCCTTTTGTTGTTAAAAAATTCTAGATAAAAATTTATTAATATAGTATTTTTTGCGGGTTAAAAGAAAATACTTGCCTTTTACAACATAAAAATATGCTTCGAAAAATTATGAAATGTAGGTTTAAATTAAAATACCTTCATAAATAGACTGTGCTGTTGATTACGTTAGTAAAGCCTAACAAACTTTAAAACAAGCCGGTGTTGACGTAACTACGCTGAAGTATTCCGAACTCCCGACTTTCTGCTAACTGCTAACAGAATTCCTGACAATTTAAGTTTTGTGACATCCGACTACATTCATTGAAAGTGAGAAGGAAACAGCCTTAGCAACTAAAGATTTCAATCGAAGTTTGTCTTTGTCGTCGGTTACAATAAAAGTTTATACTGATTTTCTATAGAAATAAAGAACAGATGTCGAACGAAAAACATTACTGTTTTTCAAGATATAAAGAGCTGAATATTTAGAATAATTTCGAATCTGTTCACATTATTTTTACTTGTAACACTGTAACTATTACTTAAAACGATTTAAAAAATATTGAAGAGTAATATGAAAAATGGTCTACCCAATTTATCATACCTCGTACGTCGGAAAAGAAATGATTAATTGTAGCCCGTTGCCCGATGTAAAGCTCGTTACTAGCAGTGTAATAAAATTTTCATTTTTTACTCAATAGAACCGACTATAAAAACATTAAACAATCAAAAAGCTACTCGCTAAGTTCAGAGCGCTATTCGCCGTTTTCTCATGACTTAGACATGAATTACCAAGCTAATTGTCGTGATCCGCCTCGGATATCGCTTCGCTCTCGTTTCTACTAATTACACAAACAGCTGCTTTTCCAATGAAAAACGTCGTTGACGGAAGCAGTCACTTCTATTGTACCGGCTCCTGTTTTTGGTTAAGTAGGTAGTTGAAATTTGAACCACTATGAAATCACTTTTTTTCCTTATTCCTTCAATATGAAATAAACAGATGATAGATAGATATCTTCAGGAGTAGCATCACAGATGTGATTTTCAGAGATTCTGTATCACCAAGTGGAACCATCTGTACAGTCAAGGAAGCAGATGGAAAACTTTCAGATGGAAAATTTATTTTCAATTCAAATATTCTTATAGATCTAGCATCGATACTGGGTATTTTGAACTAAATAGCTATACCTACTATTTTAGCTAGCATTTTACGGGTATGCTATAAAAGGCAGCCATATTTCACTTTGGTCACTTAAGGGGATAAAGCGAATAGTGTTAACGAATAGTTTTCTTCACACAAGGTTATAAAAGGTATACCTATTGTTCCGTCTACTCCGACCCATATCATGTGCTCCAACGCATTATAAGGTACAAGGCAATATATCTTATTTGTCTTCAGGTGTCTGGAGGCAAGAGTTTTTATTTATTATTACCTACCTGTATTTTACTTAATTAGTGAGCTCGTGAAAAATTATCGCCCGTATAACTAGTGTTGTCATCCATTCATTGATTTAATCGTTCTTGCCATTACACGAAAATTTCTCCTGCGTTAACACAAAGTAATCCATGACCTCCAGTTAATTCTTATTACTGGGGTTCGATAGATACACCAGTGCGTTCCACTGGAGATTCGCTGAAGCAGACCACCGATGGGGTTTCAGTGCAGTAAGAATACCACATCGCCCGGAGTCACTCCCATGATTCCCGGGTACCTTTTGAAGGTCTCCTCCCCGTGAAAAAAAAGGGTTCACTAGAAATTAAATGAAAGTGTTTACATCACATAGATTGTAATTTAAATGGGTTTCCATATTTTTCTAACCATTGACCAAGCAACGAACGGTATTACCTCCTTTATAAACATACTCGTAATAGCTACGATTATGAATTTAACCGTATATGTGTTACCGTTGAATATTCCGTTTCTTTCGCACTTTATAACATGTTCTGTAGGTGCAAAAGAGATAGAACGAAATGGAGATTCTGCTCTGGACGGTGTCTTTGGACCGGAACCAGATGCGCAATATTCTTTCACTAAATTGCTAATACAAGAAAAGTTATGTGCGGGTACGATTGAGTCGACCAACGAACGGCCCAAGGACTGACGCTTACTTCGGTCAAAAAGTGAGCATTCTGCAAAAGACAGCAATTTGGATGCAGCATTTTATATTTGAACTGTTTCAGTTTTCATTTATAACTATTTAAATTATTTTGTATATATTATTTTTTTAATATATTTTTAAAATTTTATATAAACGTGCTCAGATACGTATTCTAATTAATGTTAACCGCATCTTTATAGTCACAATGTGAGTGAGTCCACAGAATACTAATATTATCTCGAGGCTCCAAGCTAGTTAAGTAACAGCTGTGTTACCCGTAGGTAATTTATCCACAAATTTTCCTAAAATTTTTTTATACTTTAATGTTAACACCAGTCATAGGTTTCTTGGTTGTATGGTATATTTAGATATTGATGAAAAATGTAACGTAGGTGCTTGTACATGGAAAATGTTATATTTATAGAGGCTTTACCTAAATATTGCACTGATTTTACATGTTACATACGTACTAAAAGTTAGGCGTAAATATTCCTTACGAAAGATTATACGAAGAAGCTGTCAAATAACTCTATTCTATGTATCAAGACATATGTAAATCGCCGTATTATGGCTCTGAACTGCTGTAAGATTTCTCATAACCGTTACTCAGGGACCAAGTGTATCTCGTCATGAATCTACCGGATACTAAGATGAACAAGATTTATTCTATTCTGACGTCACATTATAAAGAATCTGTGGATTTATTCGATGTTCAGTAAATTTATTCGAAACAACTTTGCTTATCATTTAGCTTTGCTTGAATTGATATGCAGAAAGTTTAAGAAGATGGTTTAACACATGTCAGATAATCTACACGCTCCTTCGTCGCTAATTGAAAAAAATAAGTTGGTAAGACCTTAATTTTTATGATCTGAAAAGCAAAAGACATTAAAGGCACCCCTTTAATCACATTCAATTTAAAGAGTACCTTCGTTATTTCCAATCACGTTCTGGACTCATCGCTTGAATTTTAAAAGTTATTTTATAATTAAGATTTTCTCATTCCACCTGACCTCCATACCATTCAATAACCGTGGAATTCATTTCAGTAAGTCGTCGGAGAACAGCGGAATTTAAGATATTTTCTCCTTTAGAGGTAAAGGCACGTGTCTCGTGGCGACCCTCAGCCGGTGAGGCGCTTTCAGCTTAATCCTGAAAGTATTTTAGAAAATTATTTTTAAAACTTCTGAGTCCAATATTCATCTTTCTCCATCATATCCGTAGGCATCATACTGGTGTTTATCTATCGCAGCAAACCTAATCGGATCTAATCATAGTTTATCCTGTCGTAATCCGGTAAACCAATTGTGTGCGTCACGTAAACTGCTATCAGAATATAATTTAGGTTAGGCTAATACAGCAAATGGCGTCCAGTTAATTAATTTAGATCACTATGATTTTTGGATTTATTGTGCTCAAAATAAAAGATTCTGTTTTCGTGAGTTTAGATTGTTGACTAAGCAAATGGAAATATAATTCTTAATTTCATTGAAACATTTATTTGGCTGCGCCTGGAATTCTGAAGAATTTCGTTTTCGAAAATTACTATCTACTTTTGAAAAAAAAAGAGCTTGTTGAGTTTGATTGATTTCATAATATTATGTACATTATTGTGCTATAAGAGGTCCCTTTGTACGCGTATAGGCTTCATTTAGTAATTAATATTAATGAGTATAATATAAAAGAATTATATAATTAACGAAAGAAAAGCATACAAAGTAAAAACCCGCACTGCGACGCTTCCCCAAGTTTCCTTATTGAGTTGGATACTGCAAATAGTAGACAAGCATGGTCTTTTTTGCCGACTCACTTCCACCGTGCTAAAGCCAAGCGATGCTATTGTTGAAGCTTGAAAAAGGAATAATTTCACTCAGAAATAAGTAAGTATTTTGTTACTCGTAAAAAATCTAGATCGTTTGCAGAGATTTTGGCGTAAAACAAATCTTTGTCTTGAAATACACCACAATTCCGTTTTTTATTTCGAGTCGTCAAATAGCAAAAATGAAAATATTATTTCTCATTTATCATTTCCTTTATTATCTTTCCGTTTGGATAAAATTGGAGTTGATTTTCTAGTAATAATTTGAGTAATAAGTTGAGAAATATAATCTTTAATAACGTTAAACGTCCAGGTTCAGACTTCAGTCTCATTGATGCAGAGTTGAAAACTTAAAAACTCGATAGCGGTCCCTGGGATTTGGATAAACAAAATAGCGGGTAGCCTGTTAGAAAATGGTTCTAGGCATTAAGTTCTCCCATTGATATAGTTTAACAATAAAGATTAAAGTTGTGGTATATACTAAATTTATACAGACACTAACTTAAACTACTATGTTTAGTTATGTACAAATCTTAAGGTTCGATAGTTATTTCGCAAAGTATTGCTTTGGTTTAATAAAGTTTTGAAGATTTTACATAAAAAGTGTAGAGACGTTTGAGTGTAGACTCCGTTTACTAGGTTTCCCTAACAGCATTCTCTAACGGGATTATACTGAATATTTAGTCAAGATGCGACCGCATTATCTTTCCAGAGTTTAAGGTTAAACTCTGGGGAAAAGAAAGAGTATTCAGTAGATAGTCTTTGTCAACGGGAACGCGAGAATATGGTATGAATTCTTTTTTTCGTGGTACGTACCTACTTATATGACAAATAGTTTTTGTATGTGACTATTTCTGATAGTTGTATAGGCACGCCGCACGAGTGTGAGAATTTGATTTGGTTAGAACAATAAATTAGTTCCATACGTTTCCATTACGTATACTTCTTTGCACACGCTCCTTTTTTAAGTACACAATATTACCCTTACTCGTTAACCCAGACAAAGCGACTGTTCTTGTAAAAACTCTGAATATAAAACATTTTGAAAGCTGTTTTTGTTGAGGGTGAGCTCAAAACATGCATATGAGGATAAAAAGAAAACGCGCTACAAACATTGTTCATAATGGCCACTTTAATGCAGACGGACAACAGAAAAGAGAACATAAAAGGGACGAGTGAAAACGCTACCATTTTGGCTCTGGCATATTAAAATTTGTTTTCCCTTGTACTAAACCCTTGTGCAAATATTAATATTAGTGTTGAAAGTTGTGAAATTCAATGATATGTTGTTAAGGACATGAACGAACGTAAAATGGATTTCCAATTTTACCATTAATAAATTATACACATATTTCAAAGCATCTGCCAGAATGGAGCAACATGATATCAATAAGTCTTTTCGAGCGATCAATCATTTTTTCTCAGCCAACCTCTTAGAAAGTAATGGATTCTTACGTTATATAGCAATAGTGACAGTAGAAGATTGATATCAAAAATTATACACTCGACCGTCAGCAATATAGACACGAGATTTTTATAATTATACACTTGTTTAAGCAATTGACTCGATAAACACGTAAAGTTGTTGACGCCTAAAATTGTCTACGTTTTTATCAGCTATTGAAATTGTAACGATTATGAAGACACGCATATGTACAACTTTTTCACATATTTATCGAATTGTACCTACAAACAAGTAGGTATAGTCATATTTACAGAAGAGTGACAAAACATTTTAAAGTTACAGAACGAACAAAGAAGAAAGTTACAGAACTTTGTATTTCACATAATGTTCGTATTTACGTATTTGTTTATTTAAGAATTGCCAACGGAAGGTGTGATCACTATTGATAAAAGAATTTGCAATTTGAGCACTGTTAATATTTGTGCGCTGTTCTATTTTATTTAATGGCTTCAACCCTTTTTATGTCCCACTGCTGGGTACGGGTCTCTCCTCACAACCGGGGAAGGCCTGGAGCATACTCCACCACGCTGCTCCAATGCGGATTGGTGGCTTTTTTTAT
>DWQK01001241.1:0-16297 GCA_018231225.1 Noctuana stator
TATGACATCTTCGCTATACAATACTTTTTATATAGGAATATTATAAAAACAGCCAGTACACTACAATATACATACGTGTATATCTCTTTTTATAGTGTTTAGCGGTCTCCCTAACCCGCCTCAGACAGTTAAACCTCAGACAGTACTGCAGTTCTATTCTTACTCAAATCTTCCTCTTTCCTCTATCTTCCTCCTGCAGATAAAGGGGTGGAATAAGACTATGTCTTAATTAAATACAGTGGACTATTGACAGACAGAAATTTCAATATTATAAATAGTAATATATAGAGTTTTCAAAAATTCTGTCCAAATTAAGTGTTATGTAAATTTCGTGAGATTATTATACTAACGACGGTAGTTTGCTCCCCTTTGTTTTACGTTCTACACCCCACACTACCCTACACAATGGCGTTCATAAATACCATTGTGCAGGGTACGGTAACAACGTAACTATAACAAATCACAATTATAATCCACACTATATTATGTGGTTGAAAGGCACTAATAAGAAACATATTCGAACACAAACGATCACGAATGCTCGCTCGGTCTAATTTCCGACCGGGTAATGGCGGCATGACGTGACAATTTACCTCCTAGAGACCTTGACCTTAGTGAACATTAATGTATATTAATGTTAAAAAGCGTATTTTCTTTCATTACTTCGGTATAGAGTTGTTGAACACATGGACGAATTTTGTTTATCGTAAACGATCTTAAATGATAAGCAAGTTCGGGCGAGGTCAGGGATGGTTAGAGGGTAAATGTACTAGAAAAGGCAGAGGCATATTTACTCTTACTCGTAGAGGGCATAGTCCGGGGCGAGTGCTTACAGGAGGCATAGTCCAGGGCAAGTGCTTGCAAGATATTTTTTTAATGTACTGTATAAACTTGGTAAGTAGTGAGTAGTAATAGGTATTTCTACCATGCTTAGGTTTGTTTGAAACCGACGTGGTGCCTACAGTTTTGTTCAAAGGCCTATCAAAGCCAGATGTACATAAAAGTAAGCTGTATTTCCCCCGGATGAAGGCTAATCTGTTTATTGTGCACGAAACTGAACACAAGGAAAGGTAAGAGGATAAAGTATAGGGATATCGTATTTTCTTGACCGCGTTTGTAGTTTATATGGCGAGGAAACTGCGGTACCATAAAGAAAATAGCTCTTTCATGGAACTTGCCGAGGTCGAATTGTTTGCATGGCGGGAATCGACCTTTCTACGATTTTGAAAACGTTTGAAACATTAAATATCTATGCAGTATTAATGTTTTTATTTTTAAGTATACTATATGTATGAAACTTTGCATATTATTATGGTATAAATAGAGATTTCATTTTGACTGTTCTGGCCTATTACGGCGTGAACGGCGGTCACGTGACACTTAATTTGAACTCTGAGATAGACACGTGACACATACATTGGCAAAATGAGACACACGAGTTGTCTAAGTAAGTTTGGTTGCCCCATATTTGTCTGGTTTTATAATGTTCGTAATACGCCTATTGTTCTATTTTTGGCTATATCTAGGCCAAGTATATCTTGACAAGCAAATACCAAAATTTACTATGCCAAAGCTTGTAACAGGATAAAAATGAAACTTGGTAAATTTCGAAACAATTATCTCAGATATCCCAAAGAGAGGACGATCGGACGATACGAAAGCATTTTTCAGCTTTTCCGAGCAAATTCTTCAAAAGACTTGCCAGTTTTTTGCCTTAAGCAAGAAAGGGAATTTAGAGTAGGTAGCCCATTGTTATTTAAAATTCTTTACAATCAAAGGGGCCAACGGTTTCACTCAAACGGAGTGATTTCATTCACATTAAGAACCCTTTTCTTCTGGTGTTTTCTTTTTCTAACACTCGCTTCGTTTTCACAGAAAATGGGGAATAATTTATGCGGTCTGAAACCCGGGAATTGTAATATTCGCGTCGAGGTTTCTCAGAAGCCCGAAGACCCTCGTTTGGCAGTAATGTTTTTCACGTTGGAAATATTCTCTTACGTTGCCTATCCTTACAACGACGGAAACTTGTTACTATTTGCTTTTTTTTAATAAACAGCGGTTATTCTTATCGCATATGATTTTTGTTATAAAATTGCCTTTGGCTTAATATTTTTGTCATGTTAGAACTGTACTTCTTACTCAAAATCACTTTAAGCACTATTTATAAAATTAATTAATTTAATTCTTATGTCGTGGTTGCTATAGACATCTCAACATATGAACAGCACTAACATATTTATGGATGTTTAGTATCAGGATCCTGAATTAAATCCCTGAGTGTTGAATTCAGCAATCATTTCGTCCCTCTGTGCTTCACTTGGTGACATCTATCGTTTGGATTACTTTTGGATTTGGATTACAAGTCTTGTTCTTCCTATAGGGTCATTATTGCCGATTTGCCGAGATTGTGTAAGTTAATCACACTAGGATACTAATCTAGCGAGCTAAAATGATAGTAGTTGTAACTAAATGTATCACTCCAGATAGAAGATAAAAAACCATAAGCTCGCATCATAAGCAACAAAAGGCCAATTTTGTATATGATGTTTACTAGTTTACCCTTTAAGGGCCGTGACATTTTTCGATCATTCAGCTCTACATTTTCTATACGGATATGGCTTCACTATGGTATAGATAGATGTTCATGATTACCTTTGGCACTCTGCTTGACGCATTAAGTTGCCGAATAACGATGGTATACGCGATAATATAACGCTACGATCGTGTAAATATTTAAACATAAAATATAATCGAGCTATTTTTCCATATGCAACGATTCTGGTAGTGGTGAAATAAAATGTTGTACCCAAAGGTTCACCAAATTCAGCGTCTCAACGTCTCGAAATAATTAATATGTACAACACGGAACTTTTTCACGCGTTAGTAGTTATAGCAATAGATTGGATGCGTGACGATCGAACAAAGGGATGGCGGGCCAGGGACTGTCCGACGAATTGCAATAATTTACCGTGGCCTAGGCGAGCCCCCGCTATTGTCTGCTGTAAAGATACCTATGAACATTGAAGTCTCAATCAAACGCGCGTCGGGCTAAAGACAAAAAACTTCACGACTCGGCTCGCCCCCAAATTCTCGACATCCTTCACGCATTTTAAAAAGGTCGTGACAACCTAATTCCCCTCTCTTATACAGATTTAAACACAGTAAACACTGCGACTGATGCTTGTTCAACAAGCAGAAAATTAAAATTTTTATAAAAAATCTCAAGGGAATCCGTTTTTGCAATTCCTGGATGCCTCAGCTATTAACTCAGCGGGCCAAACAAATTTGTTAATGGACACTTTAGAAGTATATACAAAAAATGATTTTACAAATTTCTCGCTCTGCTCAGAGTTTCGACGTTCTTGGCAGCTGACCCGTTAAAGTGTACTAAGTAAACGACTCGGGGTGGCGCGGTGAAGTCCGAATCCATTTCAAGTTTTATAGAGACCTGCCGGCTATCCGGCGGAACTTTATCTTGAAATTCTACGTAAATGATGAAATCGTGGTCGGATATTTCGGTGCTCGGTGTGCATCTTTTGAACCGATGGAACTTTGGGTGGTAAAGTTTTATTATAAATTTCAAAGTTTCATTCGGCGGTTCAGTGAGACGAATTGAAGTTTTGTCGGGTTTAATCCTGAGTAAGTGAAAAATGGCTATTTCCAGTTTCATAACGCTGGCTGATGCGGAGAATTTGCTGGGTTGGTATGAGTTGAGCCTGTTCCGAAGTGTTGTTATCGCGACTCTTTCCTTTCAGCCAGACCCGGAGAGACTCTTAAACATTAGTGATACAATCGAGTGACCTTGCCCTCTTTTGCTGCGTCGACTTCGCAGTCGGCTTCTGAATGTCACTATCTGCTACCAACTTGAGTAAACTTCTCACATAATCAAATTTCGAAATTCCATTCGGTTTCTATTCAAATTTTAAGTTATAATTCACGTACATTTGCTGCAACGTCTGGATTCTATTGAGAAAAGTTCAATGGTGTCTGTCTAAGTATTCCATGATGATTTCCAATGATAAATTTTCCTCCGAAACAAACCAGTAAATAAAATCAGTACCACAATATACTAGTAATACAGCTCATTTCAAAACAACGCATTATATAATGTACAATTTTATTACTATCAGATCTTCGTAATTGATTGGATAATGCAGTAATTTGAGGTAATCATTCCATAGCCTCGGCGACATGTCATTGCACTCCAATTGCTATTTATTGTAATGATGTTCTAATATACTTCAATTGATGCAGAGATTAGAGTGTAATTATGATGAACTCAGCGAATCTAACGTTTACAGACAAGGATGATAAAATTGCTTACTTTATGATTCATTAAATTGAATTACAATAATTGACAGTCTACTCTGCTCTAAGCCGGTGATAGTGTTACTCGATACAAGATAATATTTCTATAACTATTTTGTACAGTAAATATTGTAATATTATAATAGGTATCGCCAAATTAAGAGTACCTCTTACCGATATATACCACACCACCAATATAAACATTTAAGCACATGCAACTTAAAGATGAAATTGTAAAGTCCGATAGCGAAGTCAAATTATTTCATGATTAATTCACATTATGTTAAAAAAGCACTTGATGCCAACACGAACTCTTATAAATTATTAAAGCTAATTATAAATCAGAGCAAAGTACCTATATTATTCGATAAAAAGTAAAAAAATGGACGGCGAAGGTGACCCTGAATGAAAGTTTAACACTCTCAGAGGTCATTCGTGATTGTAAATTCGTAAGTGAAGTACATACCAAGTTTTTTATCTTTACCTATTGTTTCTATAGTTTAATAAAAATTATCCTTATGTTCTACGGCTTGCCGTTTTCTGTCTCGCTACGGTTACAGCATTTAATATTAATCTAAACGACTAAAATATAAATTATAAGCAAAAACGAAACAGTATTATGAATACGAAGATTAATTGACCACGTTTTAATAATTTTTTGCGTTAAACCCCGCGTCACTCTAAAAATATTGATATTTCTATTTGTTCTCATTTCTTTAGCAACTAAACCATGTATGTACGTATTGTACGTATTTCACGGTGTTTAATTGCTTCTGCATTAAACAAACATGCATTGGTATATTAGCATTCACGTGCAGATTATATCATTATAAAGCGTAGTCACGCAATTGAACGGGGTAATAAACATATAACAGCATGATCGCTTATTGCCTTTGGAATTGCTGGTTCTAATTGGCTTCTTACTCTTAACGTTTTCGAATCTCTCCAAAATGTCTCCGAAAGTGCGCAATGTGCCTTACATATTTTCCGGTTTCGGTAAAAAGCGTAAAGTCTAAGTTACTTTACGCTTTTTACGCGCGGTCTGTTCTTGAATGGGTTAACAGCCGCTAACGACGGCACAACGTGTCTTTCGTCGCACGGAGGCAAAGAATATCGGGAATGCAGCAATATGGGGTAGCAGTTTCCCTCCTCTCTCCCTCAGTACATCCATGGCCGCAACTACATTTGCTATAAAACAGTACCTACGTTCATGTATAAAAATGTTTCTAGATGTTCATTGGACAAAGTCTAAGTCATTGAACCTAATATCGTTTGCATGCTTTGCTATTCAACTGAAGGCGGATTTCTTCACGGATTTATAACAATAGTCATATTTATTTGTATCAGAAATTGTAAAAATTCAATTTCTCTGCCAGTACCAGACACGTAACGTTGGAAATGAAGAAAATTTCTAAACATTTATGCATTTTATACGTAAAAGCGTGAGCGAAATATTCGATAATGTGCATACCGATGCACGTTTACGAGTAAATTGCAAATCGATTATTAAACGAAAATTTTAATGCTATGGGCATCACAGGTATTAATTAACACTCAATTCGGCCGTAAATAGAATATTGAAACATCAAAGCGTGTTATTGAGCCGGTTAATGAGAATCCAACGTACTCGTAGATTGCAGTAAATGTGTTGATGAAACGTGCACCGTAAATAATAGCCGGTTCCCATGTATAATGTGGACGATAATTATGTGGATAATGAATGGTGGCTAAATGTGATAATTTGTTCTTTTTGACGGCCACCGCTTACGGCGGCTTGTATAGATGTTATGTAGATGGTATAAGCGTTTCTCAAGTGATTTACACTTAAAAGACAACTTAAGGAGAATGCTGTTTATCTATCTTTGTTCTGGGTTTCGTGTTTATTATTGATTTTATTGGCTTAAATTAGTTTAAAGTCCAGGGTCTACTAATCTATATTTCGATTTCTTATATGGATGTTCGGGCACGCAGAGAATTTTTACGCGTGAAATTTGAATTACTTTTGCTATATCTCTGACTCTGTATTCAAGTTGTTTTTGCCAGTCATTTTTTCCTATAATGTTATGTACAAGGGTACAGAATTATACGCGATATTATATTACCACTGCAGCAAATGGGGACCTTTCACACAACTTGTACCTATTTTTTGAATAATATATTTGTATTATAACTTATCACATGCAGTGGACTTTGTAGATTCATTTTTAAAGCATTGTTATAACATGAAATATATGCTTTCTTCGACCGGTGTACGCAACGTCGTACAGAAATACATCGTGCGCTCCACGTGGTATTTTTGGACGCCTCTATCGACAGGTATCGTAACAGAACGTCCCTAAATAGACGCCGGTGAAGAACGTGGGCATAAGGCGCTATGCTTATTCAAAGCAGAAAACTGTCTCTGAGACAATTTTCCTTTTGTATCATCAAGGAGTTGCAGGTCCCCTGTTGTTAACTGCTGTAAACCATTGACATTCACATCAAACAGAAGTCGTATCTGACATTTTACATGGACGCATTGTTACTGACCGATGATGACTGCCGTATTTCGGAGTGGAGCTTAACAGATTACCAAAATAGTCAAAATGAAATATTGAGACGGCGGTGGCAGACGATTACGAGTTAATTACGTGACGATTGTAATAGTAGACTCTCGGGCCATAGATATGACTGATGGAAGGTACTGAATTCGAAAAGAATGCCGAGATTTTTCTGCCGTAAGCTTTCGATGAAGATTCTTATAACCTAAATAAATTCGTGTCTAAATAACCTAGTGACCTATTCGCTGACAATAGGACAGTTGCTTATTTATACTTGCTTTGATGTTGTATCTTATGATCTGTAGCTTATAAGAGGAGATGTCTGGCCACTTTCAACGTTACGAATTTCGTAAACCACTTACTATTGTTACATTTATATACGTTGTTGTTTTGTAATATTATTATTATTATTAGAATGGAACGCGATGCAGAACTCTGTTTCTACGCGTCGTAAAGATTAATGAAATAACACAATGAGACTCCCATGTGTACAAATAGTGTTTTCTTCTTAAGTATCTGCTCCATAAAGGAGTTGGAAGCAAAAAGGCGTGTAAAGTCCAACCCGCAATTCACAAGCCCAGGGGACTATGTTTTAAACTCAAAACCCCTTTCATCTATAAGCGACGACAAGGGTCTACGACCTACTCAGGTGAAACGGCCATAGGTGAGAGAAAACCCCTTGTCTTCTCTGTTGTATGCACAATATTAAGATGTATGCTGTTATGGGCCATGTGCTATGCAGCACAGATTCTATATTACTTTTATGTAACTAGTTATTACAGAGTAAACAACTTAGTGAAGCACCGTCTCGCCTTGATCACGAGCAGCGAGCCGGCGGGCGGCGTAATGGTATTATCCCCATAATCCTAGCTAGTTGCTTGCTTCTGTATTTATTTACTCTGTACCTAATCTGTGGGAGTCGCGATTTATGCTTATAGTAAAAGTTGCGTCAGACTCCACAGATTAAATTTTAATGTCGTTATTAAGAAGTGTAGGTTCACGTTGACCACCTTAAAAGTAATTATATTTAGTAGTCTGTGAGTTAGTTATCAGACGGGCTAGTCTGTCTGTTTGCTAAGTTAACTAAAACTAATTTCAGGTAACAAAGTGAGAAGCAAAGTATCAAAATCTAGACAACTTTTTGGTACAATTTTCTTATGCCGGTTTTGCTCATTAATAACCTTTTATTTATTTATCGTTAATACAATAAGTTAAGTACCGCTGTGTCGTGTTTACCGAGAGGCGCGAGGAGGCGTGACGGCATTATCCGGATAATCCTAACGCACTGCCGCTGGTGGTTTATGTATCTCCTCTGTTTGTGTATCCGTCCTTTATCCGTGATCTGTAATTGTAAAATCTTGTGTGTGTGCAGCAATAGATATATATTCTTCCACTTTATTGTAGTTTAATATATTGGCTACCCCGTCTTTGTAGTGAGCAGTAAAATGAGTACCTTTACTACCAGGTGTGGGCGTGGCAATGATACCTACCTTTTTGATCGAATCGTATTCAACACACATGCCTAGCATTGATGTCTAACTGATTTTTTTTTTGTATAGACAAGAATATCAATGTTTTGTATTTGTGTAGTTACTGAAGATATCTGAAGATGTTAATGATGAAGTTGCTGAAGATGTAGTTAATGAAGATATCTTTAAGAATATACTTTCCACGTTAATCAGAAGTAACAGTATGACGGGTAATAGGATCGCAAACATGCTCAGTTATTTTGTATTTAAACTTGATATTGCTTAACAGTACTTATCTACTTATCGGAGATTCTATTAGATCCATTGTCAAGTAAAGTTGTATTACAGGGAGAGCTGTTCGATGCCATAATTACCTTACGTAACCTTACAAAAGAAGGAAATAATTTATTTACAAATTTATTACTAACAAAAATGGTTAAACCAAGACAGTTTCAGTTATAGTTGTTTCAAAACAAGTAAATAACTCATTTGAATTATTTATTTTGTAGAGCAACTGTTCTCGGCTTTTATACGACTTACCTGTTAGTGCGATTAATGAATTCTTTATTTAATTTTCTTTAAAAAAAAGCACCCGTCGCGAACTATTTACGCAATGACGTTACTAAGTAAGCTGGCGTCGCAGTGAAAATGAGATCCGGCTGGAGGACAGGAGTTGAATATATTATTCAATTTTGAGACGTTCCTAAGCCTTTCTACGCTGAAGGAATACTGCTTCGCCTCGTTAAGGGTTCGCTTACGTGTGACACTTTCAATATACATCTCGGTAGAATCATTTGAATGTAAATTGTCTCCGAAATGATACATGTTTGCTTCGATTGGGTCGTATTTTATATAGAGTTAGTTTAATCGTAAAAGTATTGTCACCGTACCTTTTTCTACCGTAAATCAATTAATTTATGGTTTAGGTAGTGACTGTCATAGTTTTGGAAAGTAACAAAGAACTCAGATTGGACTACGGTTGTTTTCACTAACGAAGGTAAATGCATAAAATAAATAAATAGAGGTTGACAATTTCTGTATGAATTACACAGTACAATGTGATGTTATAAATTAGTCTTCAAAGAAAGTATAATTATAATTAATGAAGGTTTTTATATTATCTCTACCTCTGCTTAATCTTATGCAAAAGTAATGACGCCTTCGACCTGAACCGAATTTGCGACCTTTTTTCGCTTATTAAAGATATGAGGCGACTAAGAGGGTAGTGTGTTAGTCAAACACAAGAGCAGTCCAGTGTCGAGTATTACTTTGATAAAGGGGGTGAAATAAAAGAGCTGTAATTTCGTTCTCATGTTGAAACCGCATTAATACGGCAAAGGGTCGCCAAAAAATCTTTTTGACCCGGAGATTAGTATTGGCCTTTTCGGCGTTGTCGGCGAAGAGCGGGTCTTTGTCACTGTGATAAATGACAATGCGGACGCGATTTTAATTCCCTTGTCTCGTCGGATTAATTTTGTACTTCCTCTTTTACAGCTAGGTATATGTACGATATGCTCATAATGCTAATTAACGGATTGCGACCTGTCTCACGAGTACAGATAAAATATGCTTAGCATATACATTTTTTTTAATTGATTAAAAATGTATTTAGAAATAACAATTTAAGTTATTTGCAATCATTTACAAAAACATTAATATGCTTCAAAAATCTTAGGACTAAAATATTTTTTTAAAAGTTTTATATAATAAAAAAAGTCAATTACACAAACACATCGACCAAGAACAGAAAAACTAATAGAGACAATACATTTAATACGGATAATATAAACAGAATAAATTTGTTCCAAATATAAATGAAGCCTAATCTTATCAGATTGTCCGAAAAATCCGTCTTTATCCAAATTAATCTTCCTTCGAGAATAACAATATTATATTACGCTTTCACCCAAGAAATTAGTGATAAAAAAGGTTTATTTATAGATAGTAAATTATTCGTACAAATTAACGGATCTATAAGCGTACAAAGGTATTAGCTTTACTATCATAGAAGTAAAAACAGAAATTGGGACACTTAACTTATTTTAAGTTCTTCACAATAGGCATTACATTTTATTTTATATATATACATACATTGTACACTGTTCTTAACAGTTGTCAGTTAACAGTCTGTGAATATATTAGTAAAGTTTAGTAGTAGTGGTACTGAAGTACGCCACCGAGTACCGAGGGGGTTTTAGTGCGGTAAGAATCCCACATAACCCCGTGTCACTCTTACGATGTCCGGGTATCTTTTGAAAACTTCCCTACGTTAAAAAAGGTACTTACTAAATACTACATTATTTATTATACTTTTAAAAATGTTTGAATAGCCCGTAAGACTATTTATTTCTTTTTATTCATATAATATAACGAGTATGCTGCAGTATGTATAATGTATTCTGCCTTCAATTTATTTTTAATTTCTTTACGTTTTACTAACGATGTCGTGTTACGTATGTTGTAAGTTGTAACATACGTCTTTATACTTCCGTATTGTAGATTTTTAGGTTAACAGAAGTCATATTCCACTCTGATTAGAAAAGCGCCTTTACAATCTTACCGAAAATTATTTTCTTAACCAAGAAACGTTTTCGTGACATTTTGAATTTGAATTTACTGGGAAGCCAAAAGAATAACTGGATTATTGGATTTTAATGCTAGAAGGATACGCCCGATAAAAAACAAACTCACTACTCTGGAATTATGAATTGGTACTATTCACCGATAACTTCACAAATTATTTATATTTACATTCCGGCTGCTCTTTCTCAGTTCTTATTTATCGACCTATCAGCAAACTTTTGTATTCGATACGATTGAATTAAATTGTAGATCTAAAGGCAAACAATCTAGCACTTATATTTAGATATTGTACTAGTATTTTAGTATTTAACAATTTATTCTATTTCATTCACGTTTAGCCTACTGCTTCTGTTATTCGACAATTATTACGGTAATAATTTCATGGGAACTTTAAGAGACATGACATGTATATGTTACTCGGTCTATCTAATAAACATCTAAGTATTAATTAGCTTCAACTTGCCTTCAATTATTGCCAAGTCACACAAGCACTATATAATCCCTAGCGATAATTGGTTCAAGATCTCTTAAGATAACATTCAAGCATTATATGGGTAAGCGGATTTGAGGAACCTGCTTGAGATCGGAGTATCTCATAAGAAAATACTTTGGGCTAAGTCATTTTGATACAGGCCTGATAGAACTAATAATAAATTAATATAATATCAAGTATGTTTTCCCTCAGGAGGTTGCAAGGAAGTAAACCTTTATGATGTAAACTGTACTGCTTTAAGATTTTCAGTCAAAGATGTAAACCACTGTTATTCACTGGATATAAACCATTGCTCCAAGTTCACAATATGTGTTATGCCATCAAAGCAAGTTTAATCTGATGTAAACAAAAAAATAGTGAAAATATCAAAGGGTATTTTTATTTACTTTAACTTTGTTTTTCGTATCGCACAGTGTTGAAAAGGACTGGAAAGTAACGCGGTTTTCAGATAGCAGTTTGTGAGAAGAAATTGAAAACAAAGTTTGCGGCGTTGTTGCTATCAGACGGTTGCGGGAAAACGTGGAAACAGACGCCTTTGTAGAGAGAAGCTGGTTGGAACCCTCTTGTAGAGTTGCGACGATTGTTTAAGGCTCTCTTGAAACTCATGAAGATATAACAGATAATGCATTATAAATCGCAAAACACGTTGGTAATCGATAACTACTTATTGCCATTTAAAATCGTTATGCAGAAAAACGGCCATTTTGTCATCGATCTTTAATACACTTCATAGCAGTAACGTCAAATTTACTCTGGAAAGGAAAATGGGGTATTTTACTCAGCAATTGTCTTTTACCCAGACCGTCGAAAGCCTTATTAAATGGAGCTCTCTTTTATTCACTCGGAAGCAAACGTCATTAGTCATTGTCGGCCGTCAATCCAACACTGGCGACTGGAGAGATTTGACACGATAATTATATCTCCAAAATCTATGTTCTACCCGTAATAAATCTCTGTCGCTAAATGGTCCCTGGTTGCCCCGAGGCTCTTGGTATGATAAGGTTTTTTTAAATCTCAGTTTATTTAGCCGGAGATGCGCACAGAAAGAAAATGAATAAAATTTTCGGAGAAATTATTCCGCAAAGTTAATGATTTGCGCGGTCGAAGGGTTTCCTTGTTTTTGATTGGTTCCGATTTTAGCTTTTTATACATTTCTAATTAGAAGATGATTGCGGTAAAAATAAAGTATATATTTTATTAATATAGTACCCATAATGTACTAACCATCTACCCTTGAAGTTATATTGCTTTTGTATTTATTTCTTACAACAGATAAATTATATGAAAAGCTGCTACGAGTAAAGTATGGTTGTGAACTAATGATTCTTGAAATATTATACATTTTATAGGCCCCAAGGAAACAAAAAGTCATAAATATATGTATGAAACTTGAATGTTATAAGACAATTATGTTAAACGATGACTCCGTAATGCTCCCACCTGACATTTAAGGGTCTCCCTTCCATCGATGTTGTCTCGTTAATAGTTCAATAGATAACGATCGAGCTCGTTTAATTTCCCATCACGCAGGGGAGGCATTTCCCATAATATAAAATTGCTGTATTGATTAGGTTGTTAATAAAATATTATACGCGTGGGCTGAATTTATATTAAGTATCCGCCCGTATAGTTTTTATGAGTCCTGACATTTATGTAACGAATTGTGGCTTGTTTGCACTTTTTTCCCTAGTTCCGATGTAGATAACGATTAGTGGATTGGCTCCGAGATGCCATTGTAATGTCCCTGGCGAGTGGCGACGGAACAGGTAGTCAGAGACTAAATTAGCCTTGTCATGGAATGGACAAGAAATTACAAAAACGTCCAACGCCAACGACAAAAACTGGGGTATACTTCCTGTGTTAACGTGTTTGGAATAAGTAACAGATTTGTTATTCTTATTTAAAACCAGAAAACGTTATCTTTTTTAAACAAATGCTTTTAACTTTTATCGTCTCCTTTGACTTGAAGCAATGTCAGATTCTATTAATCAAAATATACGACCGTTTCCGAAACATTTAAAGAAAATCCTAACACACAGTGAACTTAAACGTAACCCTTATTTGTTTCTAGACTATTGAATGATAAACGGCATATTAATGTTAGTGGCGAAATCATGTTGACCCGAAAAGAATTCTGTCTGCTACAAACGCAATTTATACTACAGCAGCAATTTAAAAAGTGTCGAAGACACACCAGACGCCTAGCTTGTCAACGCTCACAATATTAATTGGGGAATTAGTGGTCGCTAAGATGATGTAATATTTCAATGTGGACGTAATTCGAAATGGTTTTATATGGATTATAATGGTCAACGTTCTTTCCGATGACGACACATATGGAGATAATTGCATGCCCGAAGATCTTGTCGATTGCTGTACGAGTATGTCAAGAGAAATGTCTTCTTTAATTGACGCTGTGCTTTCAGTCATTATAAAGATATTTATGAAGTCGTAGTTGCGCTTGACCTTAAAGCCCCTTAGATTCATGGGGTGTAGTTGTAAAGCTAAATGACAATTAGACCCGCAATCAGTCTTATGAGAAGGATTGCATGATATTTCTCCGCTGCCAGGGAACAACAAAGTAACAATTGAATGATTATAAAATTTTGATAAATAGGTTCCTGGTACTGTAATTACTTCGATGTTTGATGTATCTTATTGGTAATTGGTAATTTTGGGTGCATCAGTACAAAGTAAACATAACATCGACTTGAAATGAAATGCGCCTAATACGAGTATCAGAGCAGATCACGCCGTAACGTGACTTACGCGCCTTTGGTGCACTCTCTTGTGATGTGACAAAAATACAACTTGTCGTATATTGTTTTGATCCGAACCGTCGTAAAGCTGTCGTCGGTCTCGGGCATGTCGGGTTTGATCAGTTACTTTAAAGGAATATAGATATCATCCAAAGATATACTCGGAACTGAGCAATGTTACAGTCGCCTAACTACTTGATCGATAGTCGTTGTCGTAAAGAATTAATTGTCTGCGATTTCTTTAAATAAGTTCTGAGGAATGATGTCCATTTACAGCATTTTCCTATGTATGGTAATTTGGAAATTCATCTATTTGAATTTTTGATTGTAAATTGTTGATATCTTCCATGTTTATATAGAAAATTTGTATGCTTGTTTTCTTTTTTACACTTTGGTGTTTAGTGCCAAGTTTCCAATACGAAGAACATCGTAAAAACTTTGAAACAGTTGGTAAAATAATATTCATTGACTGGGTAATCGCGGCGGTGAATGATCCGCGTGGAGAGTTAGGTGGGTGGATATTTAGCGGGTGGTGGCTCTCTGCCAACACTTGATGTCCTCTGAACAGTTAGATTTGACACGATATTGCTCGTTTACCGCACTTGACTATGTGGATAATAAAAATTGTATGTATATTCACCGGTATCATTATTAGCGGCAAAAATGTTGTCCGCAAACTTAGAGATCAACAAACAACAACAAACAAGTGTCGTTACGCCACAAGTGATTGCTGTTAAGCAGTGGATGTTGCAAGGTGTTTGGAGGGCATTCATCATCATGCTTACATTGTACGCTAACGAAGCGTTGTTTTGTGTCGTGTATCCCATTCACTGCATAGTGATTTGATTAAGTAAACATGAATTCCGTTGCGAATACATAATTCGCCTCTTTTTAAAACAATTATTGGAGTTTGACATATTATTATATTCTTATTATTCATCATTTCTATGCAGCACTTAAATTGTGCATAACCAAGAATAAAATTTTCTTGGTCAAGAATTGCTACTTTATTATAAACTACACTTTTTTGAAATTTACAATTCTTCCGTTATTCATTATTAGGAGCTTCCACGAGATTATTGTTGCCAGATAAATTTTCAAATAGAACTACACTCGTTTTTCTTCCTCATTATCGAAGAACTAAGTTACTATTGAAAGCATCATGTGCTTAAACTGTAAATCTATAACAGACCTATTTTACAAGTAACTTAAAGGACATTTATCATCATCATGCCAGCGTTGTTCTGTCGACGCAGCTTTATGGGTCGAGCTCCCCTCGTTTATTTTGTTCACGTCTCTGCTTCATCTTATGATTCCGTTGATGCCAATAAAGTTCTTGTAATTGTACCCTCGTACAGCTTGTCCTGTTCTTGAAATTTATTTTCATTTACAAACTTGAAAATTATTAATGTGTGGTAGTTTTGGAACTTTAACTTGTTTAGATGAGGATAAGTTTATTCCTAAAACAACATTTTCAACAACAACATTTTCTTTTTGAGCTAAACGACGAAAGAAGAATTTAGGTTTTGATAATCATGTTTGGGTTACGAGTATAATAATGAAGACCAATTGGTATAAATTAGAAGGATCTCAGTTATAAACAATTTAAGTACGTTCGAATTTCTCCCTAAAAGTTATTCGATATATCTACTGTTCTATTTGTTCCCTTTGGGCTGAGCATGATTATAATCAAATAAAATTATTTGTCTTGTTGAACATATTTGTTGACGAAACACAAGTTGGTAGGTAATGTTTGATTTATTAAAACGTCGGTTCTAGTAATATTGCCACAATACGCCGCCCATTACTGTTTCCTCGTAGCGTCAGTTAATACGAGCGGCGTGCAACTCGATAGCTTGGCTGTGTGCCACAGCCGGCTATCGGCAATTTACACTAACACGAGGGCTGTTGGGGAAGTTCATTTTTAAAATGAGATATGCACAGTAAAATGTTTGTAAATATACTTTGTTTTCTATTTACCGTTTGACACTGTTGTGATACTCAGGCAAAATAGTGGTCACGGATCAGATGCAGAAAGGGCGGAGCCTAAGCGAAAAGGTTTCGTCGCCAGTCGCGCGATTCTAAGGCGTTCGAACCACACCAAAATAATACACAGAAGTTCAAAATCAAACTGATCATCTTCTT
>DWQK01001242.1:0-16273 GCA_018231225.1 Noctuana stator
TATTGTATTTGGCACCTGCAAAGAAATTATGCTGTTGTATTTTAAGGCTGTGTCGCAAGTTTTGTCTTCAGTTTTGGCGATGTTTCCCGTAAATATATTTCTTTACTCAACAGTAAATAATAGAAGCGAAGATTTATTTAATGCTTGTTATATTGGATTCCTTTAAAACTATCAGTTTGATCATGGCCTTCAAAATCCTTTTGTAATATTAAATAATAAAAATGGAACGCAAAATTTGTTGGTAAGAGCGTAACTCAACAACGCCTGGACCGATTTGGCCAATTTTTTTTTTCAAATGTTCGTTCAAGTTCAAGGATGGTTTGTACGGCGAGAAAAATTTGACATCACACATCAAGACATCCATCGAACCTTGAAGCTAATAAGTTAACACAACATTTACTGATTCTTATGCGGTACGAAGTTCGCCGGGTCAGCTAGTATTAAATAATATTAAATTTCCATATGTGACTGTCATTTATTTTTCACTGATTCTTAAGTTTTTTTCTATGACATAACTTCTATGTTAGCCGATCAATCAACGTTTATCATATATCCTTTTAGACTTAATTCCTTAAGAAAGAATTATTACTCTGTTATCCTATAAAAATGTAATTAAATATAATATGTCAAATTTCAATAAATATTTTTTTTTTTACAAAAAGGCAAGGAATTAAATGAAAAAAAAATAACCATCGCACAGAACTTATTTAATACTTTTGAAAAAAAAAAATACACAATTGTGGAAACTCAACATTCAATAAACAACCAAAGTACGTATGAAAATATATTGTTTATGTTTTAACCAGTCAATAGCGTGCCTTGGAGATTATACAATTTTTAAATATATCAGTTTTAAATTTAACATGATTAATTAAGTATCTGTTGCAATCAGCTCCAACCGCGTGATGACCAACATTGGATAGTACAGGGTAGAATCAATTACTAATTACATTGCAACGTGAGAAAGCAGATTTTAAAAATAAATCATGATTAGGAATAATATTATTCTCTTAAAGGAATGTAGAATCTTTTTGCGATTTTCAGTATACTTTCAAGCAGGAAGCAATCCTAAAAAAATGTATAATACGAGTACCTTTATAATTCACTCTTCGAAAATCAATATATAAACTCGTGAGGCCCGAATCTACTATTCTACTATTAGAAAAACAAGCGAGCGTGGCAGACGGGGCGGGGGTTAGGAGAGTCCTAACCTTCCATGTTGCTCACTGACACAACACGACTGGAAGCCAACCAGTAAATAATTATTTTGTTACTGACACATTTTTGGTTTATCTTTAGACCTGAAATCTACGCTAGACGTAGTCGTGATGGTAATAAGTAAAATATAAACTTAAGACACGAAACTTAGATTTCTGCTAAAACAATATTCATCTTAAACCGAAGTCTCTACCACAATATCATTAATTGCTTCAATATCCTCCTCCAACACTTCAATCTCCTCATACTTCTCTGAATCACCGTTATTCTCATGCATTTCCATGTGCTGATTCAAATTCCTCTGCCTCATGAAGAACTCCCCACAAACCTCACACGTGAACCGTCGATCACCGTGCTCCTTAATCATATGCAATTTCAACGAATAGTTCTCGTAAAATTTCTTATCGCAAAGCGTGCACGGAACGTCTTTCTCCTTCAAATGGATGCGTCTCACATGATTCTTCATAAATGAGTTCCTTGTGAACATCCTATCGCAATAGGTGCATTTATGTCCAATGTTGTGGTCCTTGATCTTATGCTTGTACATATGGTAGTGAGACTCGAACATCTCCGAGCATTTGGAGCACTTGACCTGCTTCAAACCGTGCGCCTTCGCCTTATGGCGAGCCAAACAAAACTGATTCTTAAACTGAAGGCCGCAGTCCTCGCACGCGTCGGAATCCTTATGAGATATGCCGATGTGTGCCGCCAAATTTCCGGATTTTCGGAACGACCGGCCGCAGTGAATACACACATAATTGCTGTTGCTATTGTGCTCTGAGTTTATGTGTCTCAAGAGGGTCACGAAATATCTGAAAATCTGAGGACAGTGCGGGCAAGGGTTCCTGTCTTTCATTATCTTGAACTGCTCGAAGCAACCCGTCTCGGCCTTGTAGTATATCGCTTTGTGGTTGATGATCAAGTGGTCTATAAGCTTGTCCAAATCTGTCGCTCGCTTACGACACACCTTACACTCAAGATAGCTCACTTCTACCTTTACAACCACGCACGCCTCTACCTTAAACCTTTTTATCGACCTCATTTTCAAATCGCACGTCGTATGTTCTGACTCAGTGTGGATTTTCAACTCGTCAAATTCCAAGAACTGTTTCGAGCAGTAGAAACACGCGAATTTCGTGAAAAACGTGAACGGCACCGCCGTGGTCATGTTCAGGACGGTAACGAGGTTCTGTCGTTTCCTCAAGACCCCTTTATTCGGTTTAGGCACCATTTCCACTTTCCGATGCTCGGCTTCCGCGTGTTCCCTTAACTGATCATCGGTTGGAAATTTCAGAGTGCAAGTATTACACTGCCTGAAATGTATGTCTGTTTTGTGTTTGTCCAACCCGTCTTGGGAATCAAATATGTCAGGGCACTCGTCACAAAGATAGCCATAGTGTCTGTGATTGTACTTGATGTGATAATACAAGTCTCTGTGATAACTGAACGAGAGGTCACACTCTTCGCATCTGAAGCAGTTTTGTGGATGAGTCTCGGCAATGTGGTCGTGTAAGTAACCGAAATCTTCAAAGTTCTTACCACAGAATTGACAGCGTGATTTATTAAGCACATATTCCTGAAATGGAATGTCGACAGTCTGATCGTAATTGAGTTCGTGTTCATCTATCAAGTGGTCGATTAAATCATCGACCGATTTACTCGATTCATAGCACAAATTGCATCTTATTACAGATATATCTACTTTTATGTCATCAACGCTTACGTTGATTAATTTGAATTCCTGTTCATTGATTTTGCGGAGAGCGTGTATGTTGGCGTGCTCTCTGAACCCAGCATAGTCGATGTAAGTATTGTCGCAGTAAAAGCATAGGTACTTGCCGTTCCAATCAAACGGTACAACGGATGTATTATTGAAGAGGATAGTCAAATTCTTCTTCCTTTTCTGAGAGGCGACCAGCTCGTACTTTCTATGCGCGAGCTCATCTGCAAATAAACGTTTTTCCTCTTGTAAAATGCAGCCTTAATCATGATCATCATTCACTGGAAGGCGATTGTTGTAAAAGCTGGGTTTTTGCCTCCTGATTTTCATAGTTTCTGTTTTTATTGAGATCGCACTGAGGAATCCCATTGGTTGAATTTTGTCGTGAAAAATCGTAAGTCAGATTTTTTTTATTGTTTGAGATCAAAGGAAGGCTTCAGACATTGCGCCTTGCAAGTTGCTTGAAATAATCTTAAAATAATTTATCTTTAAATTAAATTAATCTTATAAAAATCATAAAAATATATTTGTTGTAAGATGTTACATACTGAGTTTCATTTGATAAAAGTTCTAGGCTTATTTTGCCAATTTTGACATACCTAGGTGATGATCGGTAAATGATAAAACAGAAAAAATAACACTTGATATCAATTTTTTTATACAATTTGGTAAAATTTGCGAGCCCAAATGATAAGAGATATACATGTATTATGAACATATTTTTCGTTTTTAAATAAAAAAAAACTTACTCGATTCGTGGGCAATAGATATATTATGGTTATTAGAAAAATAAGTAGGTACATAACCTCTCTTTCACTTCTCTTTTACGTCTATTTCTCTATGACCGCTAACTTTTAATAAAACTGCAAAAATTTTAATTTTTTGATTTACAGCATTTTTATCAGCTTACGTCAGGACATTAACATAATGTACAATATTTTGGTGTTGAAAATATAAATAAAACAAAATAATTATTTATCAATACTATCATGTAATAAATCTATCAAAACCGGTCATTACACAAAAATATAGGCAAGTTTAGCTTATTTCTATTACAATTCTACGCTTTAAAATGCTTATTAACTATAATTAAACTTAAAATCTAAACTTTACAATTCACGAAAATTATGAAAAGAAATAATTATAGCTTAAAATATATATCGAGTCATCTTAATAGGCATTATGACAATAATCTCAAAAAATTATGTAATTATTTAGTAAACCCTAAGTAATTTTCACTCATCGTTTAAAAATTTGAATAACGAACATGTTTAGTTCCAAACGTTTTAGTGTATTTTATAAGAGGGCGCTACTATCTTTTATAGAGGACATCTTTATTATCTGTCGTGCGGCTGAGTGTTATATAAACACGACGTACAATAGGCCGGAGGCTCAGTCTTCATTCGACATTCGAGTGATGAACACTGGGCGATTTCGAGGTGAGACTACTGTGACTATAACGATACACGACATTACAAACAAGCCTTTCTTTCCAAAATTAAATGTCCGAAATAATTGTATATAAAACACATTTTCTAAACAATAGTTTCTAAAATCAAACAGAAAAGAAGATAAGATTCTGTCAAAGAATAATAACAGTCTACGCTTCAACCGCTTCAACATGCCCATACTTCTTGTGCATATCCATGTGACAGCTCAAATTGCTGCGCCTCAAGAAAGTTTTCCCGCAAATATTGCAACAGAACTTCCTATCTCCATAATGCTTGACCATGTGAAGCTTCAACAGATGATTGTCAAAGAACTTCTCTTCGCAGAGGGAGCAAGCGACGTCCTTCTCCTTCAAATGGACTCTCCGTACATGGTCCTTCATGAAAGAGTTCCTAGTGAACATACGCCCACAGTAGCTACACTTGTGACCTATATCGTGGACTTGAATCAAATGCTTTTGCTTGTGATATTGCGATTGAAACTGCTCGGGACATTTCGGACATTTAAAATCCTTAACGTCGTGCGCCTTCGCCTTGTGACGCGCCAAACACAACTGGTTCTTGAACTTAAGACCGCAAACTTCACAGTCACAAGTGCCGGTGTGCGCGTAACTGACGTGAACGTTCAAATTGTTAGCGTTCCTGAAAGTCCGACCGCAGAAGTCACAGATCCATTTGTTATTGCTGTGCACTGAATTGATGTGTCTCACGAGGGTTGCGAAGTATCGGAAGAAGTTAGAGCAATGCGGGCAAGGGATGTTGTCTTTAATGATATTGTATGGCTCGAAGCATCCGGTCACCGATTTGTCGTAGCTCGTTTTATGCTCGCTGATCAAATGATCTATCAACGTGTCCAAGTCTTCCATCGGCTTACGACAAACCTTACACGCCAGCGAATTCACATCAATCTTAACCGTAGCCCGTTCGCCTTTACATCGCATTATGCATTTCGATTTCAAGTCGCAAATGGGATGTTCAGACTTTGTATGCTCCTTCACCTCATCGATCTCAGTGAACTTCTTCGAGCAATGGAAACAGGAAAACTTGGCAAAAAACTTAAACGGTATCGCCGTGGACATGTTTAGGATCGTCACAATGTTCTGCCTTTTTTGCGTGAGCATTTTTTTCTCTTTGGGCGCCAATGAGATTTCTAATGGGTGCAGTATTGACGGTTGATCTCTCTTCACTATAATCTTGGCCTCACAAGAACGCAAATGCATCATCAGACCTTGTCGGGACTTATATTCCTTCATACAATGTGGGCATTTGTTATCTGGGTGCTCGAGTTGTTTATGTTTCTTTAGAAGACTGCACGACGCGACTCGCAGAAGGCAAGTTTTGCACTGTCTAAAATGTAAGTTCTTCTTGTGTTTATCTAAAAGCACTTGGGATTCGAAGACGTCAGGGCATTCGTCGCACGGATAGCCTCCTTGTCGGTGATTATGCCGTATGTGGCAACATAAGTCTCTTTTTTTATTAAAGGTAAGTCCACAGTTATCACATGTAAAACAGTTTAGTGGATGAGCATTATTGATATGAATGATCAGATACCCGAAATAGGTGAACTGCTCCCCACAAAATTGACAACGAGACGTTTCTAGCGCATACTCTTGGAATGGGATATGTACAGATTTGTCATATTCTAGACTATGTTTGCCTATTAAATGGTTAATAATTTCATCCGAAGACGTGAACGGTTCGTTGCATATCTCACAATTTATAATTGATATATCAATTTTAACTTCGTCGTTAGTTCGTTTGATTAGTTTTAGAGCAGGGTCCTTCGCGGAGACGTAACCATGCGATTTGGTATGCTTCCTAAATTCAGAATAATTTGCGTATATCTTGCCACAGTAAAAACACAGGTACTTGCCGCGCCATTTAAACGGTATAATGGATGTATGGTTGAAGAGGATTTTCAAATTTTCCCTCCGTTTCTGAGAGGTGAAGCTCTCGTACTTGCTTTTCGCGAGTTCATCTGCAAAGAAATTTTCTTCATGTGAATGTACCTCCTGAATTATCGATTAGGTCTTACTAATATACGCCACAATTGTTATTTAAACAAGTATTGTGTACGTTGGGTAAATCTTTTAGATCCTTTTTAGTTTAATTTAAATGTTACAAATTTTTAAAGGTTATTAGTGATATCAGTTCAAATTGCATTACCATCTTCATGGACTTAGAGAATTTAATTAAGAAATTTTTTAACATAATCTCCCATATCATTGTTCATTTCAAGTTCACCATCCCGTAGATTTAAATATGTCGACCAAACTATAATCATCCCATCCACCGTACAGAAACAAAAGACCAGTCTTTTACAATTATCGACAGTCATCTTCACAAAAGCCGTTAGCTGGCCAACTGACTAGCATTCTTAATATGCGACGCCATGTGACCTCTTAAATTCTTCTTCCAGAGGAATTTCTTCCCGCAAACGTCGCAATGGAAGTTCCTCTCTCCGTAATGTTTCACCATATGTATCTTCAGACGCTGTCCATCGAAAAACCTCTCGAAACACACGGAGCACTGCACATTTTTTTCCTTTAAATGCGTCCGCCTCACATGGTTCACCATTAGCGAATTCCTCGTGAACAACTTTCCGCAGTACGTACATTTATGACCGGAGCTATGAACGGTTACCATATGCCTTTGCATCCTGTAGTTAGATATAAACTTTTCTTGACACTCGACACACTGAATGACTTTGGCCCCATGCGCGCTACCCAAATGCGTTTGTAAATTACTATTCGACGTAAACTCTAAGTCACATTTAGTGCACTTATGAACTGCTGAATTATGTTTACTGGATATATGGGCGCGTAAATTCGAAACATTCCTAAACGGTTTGCCACAATACACGCAAATATACTTATTATCAGTATGGATCTGCCCTACGTGACGTAACAACGAACTGAAGTACCTATAGACCTCCCCGCAAATTGGACAGGCAAAGTTGTCCTTTATAAGTTTGTAAGGTTGCATGTTACAGTCAATAGTCTTATCGTATCGCGCTTTGTGATTAGAAATGAGATGATCTATTAAAGTGTCTAAATTCTGCATCGGTTCAAAACACAACTTGCAGGATAGAGATGCGATATCTACTTTAATACAACCGTCGTGCCTATTGCGCAACCGCATGCTTTTAAGCTTAATATCACAGTGGGGATGCTCGGTTACCGTGTGTTGTCTCAGATCAGCACAATCATTAAAGTCTCTGGGACAATAAAAACATCTGAACCTACTCATAAAGTACTTAAAGGGTATAGCACTTGACATGTTCAATACGCAAGCAACATTGCTCCTTATCTGCAAAACTGACGGTTTCCTCTCATCTTCATCGACGGTGACTTTACTATCAGAGAACCATTTCAAGTTACATTTGGTCGCGTGCCGCAGAAAACTTTGCTTCGTACTCATTATTTTTAAACAGAAACCGCATTTCAGCATCTCGTCGGCGTGTTCCAACTTCATGTGCTTCAGTCTCTTCTTCAGAGACGAGAAGCTTTTAAAGCAGATATTGCAAGTGGAGATATGAGAGTTCGTATTGTGTTTCTTGAAGGCAGCGTATGTCGCGAACGATAAAGAACATTTGAGGCATTTGTAGTCCTTTCTATGATGCATCCGCGTGTGAGCGTCCAAATCCCTCTTCTTATTGAACATTTGCAGACAGTACGCACATTCGTAGCTTTCACTGGGATGCGAATTGTTAACATGCTTGATAAGTTTGTTAAAGTAATCAAATTTCTCTTCACACAACAAACACTGTAAGTCTACCAAACGGTATATGGCTAGCGACAGCTTAACCTCAGTGTCGTAAGGTAACTCGTGCTTGAGTTTCAAATGGCTTACAATGTCATCGAAACTGGCAAACGACTTATTGCAAATCTCACAAGTGACGTCAGACACGTCTATTTTGACTTCGGCGTCCGCTGCTTTGACTAATCGTATAGCTCTATCTCTGTCAGAACAGGCGCCGTGAGCTTTCGTGTGTGTCTTTAATTCCTCGTAATCTGGTATGTCCTCGCCGCAGTAAAAGCACAAATATTTACCACGCCATTTAAATGGATACAGTGATGTGTTGTTAAACAATATCTGGAGATTCCTTCGTCTATTAGAACTTTGCGTCTGTGCCGGTCCGTATATATCTGAAAAGAAATGTTCTAATCTGTATCAGGTACCGTTAAACACTCATTTATTCTAGGCACATTTGCTAATGACACTATATGTTTTGACATAAAAGCTTCCGGTGTTTTAGGATTAAAGAAAGAGGAGAAACCATCGTGTACAAGAAATCTTTAAATACAAAATTTAGATCCTTATCAACAGCAACCAAAGCTGTCAATCAATTAGCATTTTTGAAGTGAGACGACATGTGTCCCCTTAGATTCTTCTTCCAGAGAAACTTCTTGCCGCAAACGTCGCAGTGAAAGTTCCGCTCCCCATAATGTTTGACCATATGCATCCTCAACAAATGCACGTCAAAGAAAAGTTCGCAGCAAATCTCGCACTGTACATTCTTCTCCTTCAAATGCGTACGGCGTACGTGATCGACCATTATAGAATTGCGCGTGAACAGTTTCCCACAATACGAACATTTATGACCCGTTTGATGTACATTGATCATATGCCTCTGCCTTTCGTAGACAGACGAAAACTTCTCCCGACACGTCATACATTCAATCATCTTGTTCCCGTGGACTTTGCCAAGATGCGTCTGGAAGTATTTCTTGCTGTTGAACTCAAGCTTACATTTACCGCATTTATACTTGGCTGCTCTGTGATGCTTGTAAATATGAGCCCTCAAGTTAGGCGAGCTCCGAAAGGTAGCCCCACAATGCATGCAAACGGTGTTGTTGTTTGAATGGGCCCGTCCTATGTGTTTGAGGACGTTACTAAAATATCTGAAAATCTCGCCACAGAACGGGCACAGAAAACGATCTTTGATAAGAGAAAACGTCTGTATATTACTATCTACGCTTTTGTCGTAATGGGACTTGTGTTCGGATATAAGATGATCTATGAGGCAGTCTAAATCCTTCATAGCCTCGAAACACAGCTTACAAAACAGCGAAGACACATCAATTTTGATTTTCGCGTCCTGTCTGTTTCGCATACTCATACATTTGAACTTTGTGTCACAAAACGGATGCTCAATCTTAGTATGTTCTCTTAAATCATCGCATTCATTGAAATCTTTCGGGCAATAGAAACATCGGAATCGGTTCATAAAATATTTAAATGGTAAAGCTGTGGAATTGTTCAAAAGGCACGCAATGTTACTTCTTATAGTCTTCACACTGTCACGTTTAACAACTGTGACGTCACCAATGATATCATGCAGCTCCTCCGGCGAATGTTTGGCTTCTTTCTCAGTGCATTTGGACGCGTGTCTGAGGAACCCTATCTTTGTACTGATAACCTTATCACAGAAACCGCAGCGTAATACATCATCTCTATGTTCTAGCTTCAAATGCTCTAGTCTCTTCTTTGCCGTGGCGAAAGTTCTAAAGCAAATATTACATGTAGCGATATGTGAATTGCTTTTGTGGTTCTGTAGGGTTATGTACGAAGGAAACGACAAAGAACAGTTAGTACATTTATATTCGTTTTTATGATAGGCTCTCGTGTGCGTCTCTAGCTCCCACTTCTTGTTAAACTTCTGTCTGCATTCGGTGCACGAAAACGGCTTTATTATTTCATGGTCCTTGCTCACGTGAGTCAGAAGTGAAATGAGGCTGCTACATTTCACGTCGCACAAAACACACTGGAATCCGTCTAACTTGTACTTCATTACTACCATTTTCACTTCCCTGTCATACATCAAACTGTGGTCCTCAATCAAATGAGTGATCAACTCTTCAAAATTTTCTCTTGTCTCTGCACATATTTCACAGATTATAAACGAAACATCTACCCTAACTTCGGCTTCGTCTGTTTTTATTAACTTAATAGCTCTGTCACTAATTGTGCAAGGATTGTGTGTTTTCGTGTGTCTTCTAAAGTCTTCATAATCGACTACTGCTTTGCCGCAATAAAAACATTTGAAACTACCCCGTCCTTTGAACGGTATAACGGTTGTATTGTTGAATAATATTTGGAGATTTTGTCTTCTCAGTCGATTAGCGTCTTGGTGTGTTCGTCCTTTTTTATCTGGAAAGAAATTTCTTCTGTAACCTTGTTAAGTAGAAGCACGAAATTGCGTTTAAACGTTTCATTTTTATTATTTCTAAGTATTTGGGATTGGGTTTTTTCTTCTTCTTTTCAATGATAACATATTGTCGCTTCTTTTAAGACCCATAGCATTTTTTTTGAAAACTTATTTTCAGAGTAAATAGATTTAGATTGCATATAAATGGATTGATGATAAAAACCACACGACAGTTAGCAAGATATAAATACGAATAAATAAATTAACCCTAATTAAATATAAAATGCCTTACACATAAAATACAGTAAAATCATTGTTTCAAAATCCACACAAGTAGCAATTATTTATTACAAGTACATACTTAAATATCTAGAACGAGACCAAATTCTAATCTACCATATAATAAAAACAACAGTTTAACATAAAACTCAGCAATATTAAGAGATTCTATTGAGATCAAGTTAAATCATATTTCATTATTATATTAGTTCGAGCAAGAATTAGAAAAATACAAATTTAGACAAAATTTCATTCGAAATGAAGTTGCAGAAACAATGCACTCACCAGCGGAACAAAAAGAACTATAATAGATAGTATTCATTATTCAACTCCCTGCTGAAAATGAACTTTAACTCTACGAGTGGCTGGCTCCCAGCCCCAGCTCCCAAACACTGGGCAGATGGGCAGACTACATTTGTATGGGAGTGATATGCTTTGCATGTCTCGCCATATGAGTTCGTAAACTCTTCCGCCAGTAAAACCTCTCCCCACAGACATCACAATGAAAGTTCTTCTCACCACTATGCTTCACCATGTGGCGTCTTAAGAGAATATTGTTAAAGAACTTCATGCTACAAATGGAACACTCGACGTTTTTCTCCTTGAGATGGGTCCTACGTATATGATCTTTCATAAATGAGTTTCTCGTGAAAAGCTTACCGCAGTAACTGCACTTATGGCCGGAGTCGTGCGCGTCTATCAAATGCTTCTGACGCAAATATTGAGTCGAAAACGCTTCGGGACACTTGGGACATTTCGCCGCTTTCACTCCATGAGTCTTAGCCATATGCATGTACAGCCTGGATGGAATGTTGCAATCTGCTCCGCAAATGCCACATTTGAATCTACCGTCCCTATGATGCCTCCATACATGAACTCTTAAATTCTGATCGCGTCTGAACGTCTGACCGCAGTAAACGCAAATAATATTATTGTCAGTATGCTTGTTATTCATGTGTTTGAGCAACGTGCCGAAGAACCTGAAGATTTCGTTAGGGCAATGCGGGCAGGCCATGTGATCTTTAATTAGCCTGTAAGGTTGGAGACAGGTTGTTATAGACCTATCATAGTTAGCCTCGTGCTTGACTATCAAATGGTCTAAAAGAACCTCTAAATCAGCCATAGATTCGAAGCAAATTTTACACGCCAACGAGGATATGTCTATTTTGACGCACGCAACCGATTCCCTACACTTTCTGATGCAGTCCTGTTTGACATCGCATACTGGGTGCTCCATGACCGTGTGCTCCCTCATAGAGTCCGAATCAGCGAAATCTTTTGAACAGTAGAAACAGTGGAACTTATTCTTGCAGAAGTTGAATGGTATGGCCGTGGACATGTTGATCACTATAACTATGTTCTCCCTAACTTGCTTCACGCTGGGTCGTTTCACGTCTTCGGGACAATCGTCGAAGTCTATAGCATCGAGGCTTTCTTTCTTTATCTCGACGAATAAGTCGTCGTTGCCTTTGCATTTTTTGAGATGCATTTTTAGACCCAGTTTTGTGTGAAATTCTTTGAAGCAATTATCGCATTGCAGAGAGCCATTGTCCGGATGCTCTAGTTGCATATGCTTCTGTTTGAGTCCAGCTGAGGGTAACTTTAGCTTACAAATGCTGCATCTAGTGAAATGTCTGTTGATATTATGTTTTCTTAACATGTTTCTTGAGCTAAAGGTTTGGGTGCAGAATTCACAACTGTAGCCCCCTTCCCTATGATAATTCTTTATGTGAGAAAATAGGTCTCGCTTCTTATTAAACTTCTGATTGCATTCGTCGCATATTAGACAATTCTTTGGATGGTAATTGTTTACATGAGAGACTAGATGGCCGAAATAAGTAAACTTTTCTTCACATGCTATGCAACTTAAGTCGATTAACCTGTATTCTTCTATAGCCATGTCTACTTCTTTATCATACTCAAACTTATGTTTAATATATAAATGATTTAAAACTTCATCGAATGTTTGAAATATTTCAGTGCATAATTCGCAACAAATTTCCGAAACGTCTATTTTAATTTCCATGTTCTTACCACCTTTAAGAACTTTTAGAGAGTGGTCTCTGGTGGAACAATTACCATGGGATTTGGTGTGTTTTCTCAAATCTGAATATTCTACGAAGTCCTTGCTACAATAGAAACAGAGATATTTCCCGCGCCATTTAAACGGTATTACCGTCGTATTGTTGAAGAGAATCTGAAGGTTTTTGCGCCTGCGCATAGAAGACGATTCGCAGCCTTTGTATTTCCGTGGTTTTTCATCTGAAAAGAAATTGATCAACTGTAAATGTACCCTTTATTCCAACTAAAATTTGAAACTAAGAAAAACTACGAAATGAAATAACAAAGTCACAACAACTCTTTACCGCAAAAATAGGGTACATTTAAAGTTTTTCATATTTCAAACACCACATGTCCCCGAATTACTTATACTTAGTGATAAAGATATCATATAATGGATGACAAATTAAGATTATATCAGTCAAAAGCTCAATAAATACTCTGTAGGAATATGTCCTCATATTTAATTAACCTAAACACAAGGTAGAACAAAATCTTATTGGCAAACAGAGTCCTGATGATGCACCCTTAGATGCATGCGCAAACTATTACTTTGAACGAAAGCCTGGTTACACACAGCACAAACAAACGTCTTCTCATTGCTATGTATCCGCATATGCTCTCGAAGCGTTTGCTTCCTCGCGTAAGACTTCTTGCACACATCGCACTGATGGACCCTCTGCCCGTAATGCTTCACCATGTGCCTCTGCAAATGAGTTCTGGAGAAAAACTTCAGTTCGCACAACGAACATGGATAATTCTTCTCCCTCACGTGCACCTCCTGGAGATGCGAGCGCATTTTGCTGTCAATCTCAAACGCTTTCCCGCAAACGGGACAGTTGATGATCGGAAGCTGGATATTGTGGATGGCGCTATGGTGTCTCTTGCGTAGGGTATAGTTTTTGAAAGTCTCCGAACAGAATAAGCACTTGATAGTCTTGTCTTTGTTATGGATTTCCGCTTGATGACTGTTCTTTTGGGTGAGTGAATCAAAGATCTTCGGACAGGTATTGCATTTGTACCCGGAGCCATGATTGGCAGCGTGACATCGCAACCTGTCTTGGCTAAGGAACGATTTACCGCACAGCTCACAAACGTAATCCCCGAAATGCTCGTTCATATGTTCGTTCAGTTTGATGAAGTAACGAAATTCCCTGTCGCAGATCGCGCACTCGAAGCTATCGCTTTGCAATCTGTAAGGCACGACTCCGTAACAGAACGGCGCAAACGTTTTGTCATGAAGACTTTTCAAATGGTCAACGAGAATGTTAACATTATCAACTTTTGCATTGCATATCTTGCAAACGATTATCGATACGTCAATTTTCACTTTTTCGTCCCTTTTCAGGTAAGAAACAGCAGATTTAATATTCGAATTCTTGTGTACATCTGCGGTATGTCCTTTCAAATCATCCACGTTCTTAAACTCCTTATGGCAAAAGAAGCAGAGATAGTTATGTCTATGCCATTTGAATGGCAACACCGTGGACGATTCTAGAATCGTGACGGCATTTGTTTTAATTAATCTGTTCCGTTTTGTATTAGATAAAGAGGACTTACTCCGTGCCTCCGTCAGCGCCATCTGTTGGCATTTCTTACCTAGAAAGTGAAATGGGACTTTGAAAATCACATTTATGATATGATAACACTTTGTTGTTTGTTAGAAGAATCATTCTTATATGACTGGCCGTAACTTGTTCGCTCTTTCAATTCTATCAGTCATCTGATTGTATTGTATTAACATTTGCTCAACTAGTTCCATTAAACTTTTTACCAACTTCAAAACAAAACATTATCAATTCAATAACTCTGTATGTAATATCAACGGAAGATATTCTCACATACACATCATAATCTACTAGAGCTTCCAAGCAAATAAACAACATTTCACAGGTGTACGTATGTTTAATTTTTATAATGTGTTTCTACGGGCATGTCTCTGAAACTATTTTTCAGCTAGCGACAATTCTTTTTTATTGGCTTACATTTATTTCAAATTAGGAAACAGTGCAAGCTTCATAAAAATCAATTCAACAGATGCCTACCCTCCACACTAATCACAAAATCTACCGCCTAGAACAGCAGAAAATTGATATTTTACTGGAGATCTAGGCAGAGGGAGGTAAGACCCTCAATTTTGGAAATAAAAAATCCTATTTCAAAATCCAAATCGTGTCCAGTCTAACTATAGTTGTAATTCGTTGCTAAAAATAGGGGAAGCGAAAACCCATTCTATTCTACTGATTGCCAAAGAACGCTTTTAGAATCAAGTCCACCTTTGTAAAGATACTCTGTACTCGGTTCAGATAAAGTAAAAATGTATGCAGCAACGCAGAACTTGCCAAAGACTTGTAAAATAGTTCGCGTAACTCTGACCAGATTAAAAAGGTCAATTTAGAAATTTTCCCGTGACTAACAAAGTCAAAGTCAAAAGTAAAAAATTTTCTTCATCACTAGCTGTGTCACGCGGTTTCACCCGCGTTAAGAATTGTGACTTAACGCTGGATAGCCTATAACCTTCCTCATTAATGTAGCTGTCATACACAGAAAGAATTTTTCAAATCGGACTTGTAGTTCCAGAGATTAGCGCGTTCAAACAAACAAACTCTTAAGCTTTATATATTAGTACAGATAAGGTATTTAGTATTTTCATACACTGAATCAAAGACACGTATTATGTATATCAATTCGGGCCATCAGCTTCAAGGGTCTTATTGGTTATGATTGACCATGAAAAAAGCAGGCCACTTCTTTATCGTTTATCGAGCATGCAGGCCACCTGATGTTAAGCAGTACGGCAACCCATGGACATCCAACCAACCTCAGATACGAGTCGTCCTATCTGAGATCATATGTGCCGGCGTTGCTAGTCACGAGGACTGAGATGCTCGTCTCAAATATAGTGTGTCCGGCAGCCACCCTCCCCGACCGACACACAAGCACTTGCCACAACACTTGCCTCACGGCTGTTTATGAGGGCAGAGCACCCTCGATGCTTCTTCAGTAACTCAGTAACTCGGTAACGACAGCAGTAAATCGAGAGACAATACAAAACACACAACACCAATTGTAGCATATCAAAATAAATAGAATTGCAATGCAACACACACAAAATTTGTGACTAGATTGTGGTGAGAAAACTTTGATCGGACTTTAAAAAACTGCAAGTTTAATAAAGATTTTTCTAGAACCAAAATTATTAGTCGGAAAGAACTGCAAAAGAAGGCCGGTCCCCGATTCATTTCTATTAAGCTTAGATATAATATGAGAACTTTTACATCAATCGTTGATCAGTAATAAACTGGATACACAATCGGCAACCAGAAACGTCCGCACCAAGAAATATATTGAAGTAAGTATACTCTTTAATACAAAAATTTACCCCCTCATCCCCTC
>DWQK01001243.1:0-16272 GCA_018231225.1 Noctuana stator
ATTATGCATGTAATAGTCAAATAATAACATAGTTTGATTATTTTCTTTAGTATATAAATCTCTATTGTTGTGAAATGTAATGTAGAATAGTGCAGCGGCCATTTTGTTTTTTCGTGCATGTTACTTTTACAAAATACAAAGTCGTGTAAAATTATTTGTGTCTGATGTGTGAATGAAACTTGTTAGAATTTTGATACATTTGTTTTTTTTTAAGTAAATTTTATTTTTTGTTCGCTTTACGCTTTTTATATATTGTTTTTAAATGTGAACGTCTAAATCTGAGCTGCCGAAAAAATAACATAACTTATAGATTTCATATCATAATATTACTCGAAGAAGGTATTTGATTTGAATTTCGACACGAAACTTGATTACAATGTTAATTTTATGTTCTTATGTTCTTGTGTAAAATGAAATCCAACACAACCTGGAGTTAAGTTCTGTTAGCAATAATAATGCAATTAAATGTTAGGAATTAATCTTATTATCCAAAAGTTAAGGTGTTTAGTGAGACGAAATATAAAATAGAAAGTTTCAGTTATTGTTGTATAAAAAATAATGGCAATGTTTCGGGAGACCGAGGGAGCACGAGAACGTACGAAACCTTATTATCCTTCGTGTTTCTGAACGGACCCCGATATACAGAAGTAGTAGATGATCTATACAAATAAAATCCTGAATGACCGAGTGCCGGATCAACGCACAGCCTCAACCGCTGATCGTAGACAAGTCAAACTTGGAGGTTGTGTTATTTTTATGGCGTAGGCGTCCAGTAAGAAAGGGTTTTCCGAAATTTTACACCTAAGGGGGTGAAAAACTGGGGCAAAGTTTGTATGAACGACAATATGAGAATCAGGCCCTTGGCCCAGGGGCCGATTCTAAAGTCCGATAAGCTAGTAAATTATCAGTGTAGGGTTGTAACCGGACGTGATATATCCCCTGGTGCGGGTGTTGCAGGCGACATCGGCAACGCGTCGAAGATGAACTCGGTGCTGCAGGTGGTGGGCGGCGTGTCGCTGGCGGCGCTGGCCGAGGGGCTGGCGCTGGCCGACCACGCCGGCCTCTCGCAGGCCGACCTGCTCGACGTGCTGGCGCTCACGCCGCTCGCCTCGCCGCACCTCATACTCAAGGGCCGCGGTCGGTACACACACGCACGCACACACACGCATGCACACACAAACAAAATGTTTGTTTGAAATGACCAAGAATATACGTAACAATGTATTACATTTTTGTGTAGTAGACACGGTAGTTGAATAATAGTGTGTCGTCTGGTACGCAGCGATGATCGAGTCGTCGTACAAGCCGCAGCAGCCGCTGACGCACATGCAGAAGGACCTGAAGCTGGCGCTGGCGCTGGGCGACGCGCTGGAGCAGTCGCTGCCGCTCACGGCCACCACCAACGAGATCTTCAAGCACGCCAAGCGGCTGGGCTACGCGTCCCACGACGTCGCCGCCGTCTACATCCGCGCGCGCTTCTGAGCCCGCCCGCCGCCCGGCACCACCTGGCCCGCCTGCGCCACCTGTTGACTTGCTCACCGCCATCACCACCACCACTCCGCCACGCCACCACTCCACCGCTCCACCGTCACACCAACACCAGCTCATTGATCCTGTCTCGAAACCACAACACCGTCAGCCACCGCAGCCTTCAATTCTTGTGTGAGCCAACACCGTGGACAACAACGATATGAATGTATCGTCACCATCACAGCTTACCGACGAGTCAATGATTCTGTCTCGAAACAACTCCAATAGAGCTTGGACACTGGTGTGAATCACTACGACCGATATCTACGTTATTGATATTTATATGCTCAATGCACTATGACATTCCTACAATAGGACCGGCCGTCGACAATTGCTGATTTAATTATATAAAATCAGATTGATTAAAGCAAGCTTTTAAACATAATTCCAACAAAACACGTAGATGTTGAAATAAAGAAATATTACCGACGTCAGAACGGCGCTGTTAAATAACTTATGGATGTAAAATTGGATTACCTGATGGATATCAAAATGCTAAGCGAACTATTCACGCCATAATATTGAGGGCTCGATATCAGGGACGAGTTCGACTGTTATGCGTTAATTCGAAGTGCTAGCGGTTTGTGGGTGTGACGAACTTATCATGTGAATTGGAGAACTCCTGATTCTTTAAGAATTTTGTTGTGGAGAATTAGTTAATCTATAATTTTAAATGTTTATCTTGTTAGGTAGTGCGTTGCAAACTACTATGACGAATGTAGGTTGACAGACTTGTATTTGGGGTTATGATATAAATAATGGACGTTATTATAATCGATGTGTGATTGACGCAGCCTCATATATGAGATATTTATTTAACACGCTCGTAAATCGCTAGTATGACGTCATGGTAAGAATATAACGTAAATATTTTTGAAACATCGTGTACATACTAATCCATACACTATAAAATAAAATAATGTTTTATTTGATTAACGTTTTTTGTTTTAATCACTTGAAAGAAATCTTTAAATTGATTTAATATGTTAGTTCATATATTACAGTATTTGGCGATATAAATTAAAATTGCGTGCAGCCTATTATGACCAAATAAAATATCTTTCTAGGAACCTTTATATACAAAGTGAAATGTTGCCTTTATGTAAAAGTTAAAAATAAATTGTATGATAATGTTCATATTTTACTACTAAAGACGTCAAAAACTTTCAATGATGTGCTTGTTTTGTATTTCGAGTCGTTTTTTGAATTCACTTATTGAAATACATAATATTTCTGTATAAAATAAATTGTACATGTTACTTATCACGTAATTGCTGCGGAACTAGTTTAATAAAAATACGAATAAAACAAATATTTTATTAATATATGAATAAAGTAGTGTTATTTCCGAGTGACTGCTCGTTACGGACAGTTTTCTGGTGTCCGCAGGAACGTCTGGAAGGGGCGATCGTGTCCCACAATTCGACGAATTCATATTAAAAACCAAAATAATCAGATAGTGTTTGTTATTTGAAGTAATTACTCTTACTCACTGACTCAATTTGCGTAAAACAAATTAAATAAATATTTTAAAAGTTACATTTTACGGATTATTTATTGATGGGCTCTTTATTCGTTAACCTATACTTAACATAGGAATAAAGCGAACTCGATGCCCAGAGGTATGCTTCGGATGGATACATCAGTATATTACTGTTACAATTAAATAATGTTAGATCCAGTAAGACCTTTAAGTTTACATTTTAACTTTGCTAAATTTTTTGCACAGAACTTGTTAAATTTCTTTAAATATATCCGGTTCTTTTTGTATAACCGTGGTTTACCCTTCAATTTTTAAAAAATGAATGACCTTTTTACATAGATTTATTTTGTATAAATCATTTACAGTATCTATTGTTTGATCAAGTCGTGTTATCTTCGATTTTGCAGTAGTTCGAAGCTTAAGTTTTTTTATTACTCATAAAATAGGTAAGTTATAATATAGGGTGTTTAGTAACAATGGACAAATGAAACGATCACAGTTGTGCTTGGCGTAGAACTGTACTCTTTAATTGGATCTAGGTATCTTTATGTTTAAATGTTTGTAATCATTATATTGCATTTCTGTTAAATTTTTCGATTTTGAATGCTTCTGTTTTCGTATAAGTTTCGAAATGCGTTTTCTCAACTGTCAATTTCAACTTTTGCCTGCACATAATAATATGCTTAGAACAAGATATGTAGAACACTATTTAGTGTATAATGTTACTTATAAGGAATAAAGGTGCACCTACAGTATGTATGCATTCATATCTTGAGATTCCGGCGTCTGAATTAATTTTTATCTATATAAAAAGTAGATTTTATACGTATTATAATCTATTTTACACTGATTTGGCACCTCCATTCGCTGCAAGGCAGCAATTTTAACGTTTTTATAGGACGTAAATAAATCACTTTTATTCTAAGTTGCCTTCATGTTTAACGTTCTAATATTTTTTTCTTTCTAAAAAACAGCTAAATCTTATCATTTAACTAAATAAATATTCACGAATCAACTCTATTTCTCAGTATATTTTTATATTCAGATGCTTATATGAAGTTTAGAGTAGGTAAGTGTTGTATGTTAGTTAATAAATCTGTTTTAGAAGTTTGTTTGATGGATACTTGTTAATGTGAAGCTGTGTAATGCTCGTCGTTTTGTCAATGTCACATTGTAATTGTCCGACAGTACTGAGTTACAGTATATTATTACATTTCAAGCGACTTCATTATATATGACGCGTTTCATTGAACGTTTTGTTCTAGTTTGTAAGATAATAGGCTTAGTTGTAATAACTTTGTACTTTCACGTGTGAATACAGACTTGATTTAAGTCTTAAATATACAAAGTGTAGAAAAACTTGTAACCAAAAGAAAATTTAATGTACATACATTATTACTAAATCCTTTTATTATGTATTCTTAAACAAATCACTGATTTAAAAGATTTATTTGCGAGCCCGAAGTGATTGAATTAATGTCGTGTGCACTTTGCCTGAGATGATTCATTGAAATGTTTTACTAGAAATGTAAAAATAAGTATCAGATGAATCTTGTAAAATAATGGTCTTCATATTGTCTGTAAATGCTGTAAGATGGGATAATAAAATAAATGTAAGTCAAATTTCGTTTTATTTCCTCCGGTTGTAGATGTCACCAAGTCGTAGTTCCAGAGTTGTGCGAATTAGTTTTAACCTACTTTAGTAACACTAACTAAAAGTAATGCACTCTTAACTGTAACGCTTACAATTAACTGTATTCAATTGTAAGTCGTGAACAACTTGTTATTATTACTTCTTTCAAACTTATTATTTCGTGCATGCGAAGGTATGTTATGGCTATATAACAATATGTAATGGATTACATACTGACGAGATATAGCATATACTTGGCCTGGAATGTTCCTTAGATTAATAATATAGCTTCTTCTCGGTACATAATATATTCTATTACCAATTATTTTGGATATAATATACAGTAATGTAGCGGTAAAAAAAGCTTGTAGGACAATAACGGATTTGGCCTAAGCTATGACTGATTTGCCTGTAATTTGCAACATTGCCTTGAAACTTGATTTCAGTTTAACGGCAATGACCTTCGGAGAGCAATGCAAGTTTACGACAAATTAGTGGTTCGCTAAAAATATGATAGCGTGATTTACATCGCGCGGTCACGACAGCGCGCTGCGGTAGGGATGGGAGGGTTCTTATTCGATTATAATTTTGTATCAGATTCATTCTCGTATCATAATTATTATTTGAATTTGTAAACAGTTACTTTGTTAGTAAAATAACTGGCACGTATAGTTTAGCTATTGTCATATTGGCGAAAAAATGTATGAATCGACAGATGTGGCAATTAGGGAACAGTGCAAGTTTCATCAAAATGTGTACAGTACTTTTCAAGATTTAGACTAAAACTGGCCTAGCTTATTAGTGCGCAGTATGTATATGGTGTCATAAGGAAAACAGCTCAAAATCTTAGTCTTAATCATGCATGTAAAAATAAAAATTACGAAATAAAAAGTATGTAAGTAATTTAAAAAAAAACCACCAGTAAAAAAATTGTATCTGCTGGTTTGTTAAAATATAATTTCATTATTTTGAGCTAATTTATTTTTAAAGTAGATTAATTTTTTAAAATTAGGTACCTATGTACTTTTTTAATTTCCTCAATAATTCGACTATGCAGGGGTCGTCTCTATTGCGGCTAGCACGCCACATAAAAATTATACTTACGTACGATCTGAAACCCGTATACTTGTAACAAGGTTTACATGTCAGGGATCTTGAACCATTGGTAGCAGAAAGAACAATTTTTTAATTCTGTTAGGGCCTTGTTACTGAGTGGGATAGTTAATTATAGGTTTAAATTAAATAGAGACAAATATAAAATTAAGTTAATAGGTACTTATTTGAGGTAGAGAAATTAGCTAGTGGTGTGCGCATTAATTGTGCGATTGATAATGTAATTAATGAATACTGGACTTAGCAGTGCTACTTATTTACGTAAATAACTACGATTTAACAGCGTTAATATTCATAAGACGTTCGACATTAGATAGGACTTCTTTTATTTGAAACTGGACGTGTGTCTCCATTATCTCCAGTTTTAGCTCGCAGTTGTAGTTGGAGTTGTAGTTAATGCCAGTAGGCATGTGTGCTCGTTAGCTAGGTTACCTATTTACGATAAAAAATCGTAAATAGGTAACTTACGGTACGACTCGTTTTAGAGTTAGAAATGTTAGAATTAATCTTTCACTTGCTTAGGTAAGTATGCTTATTGTAGAAATTATAGCGATTCTGTTAACTAAAATCACTTAAACTTACCAACGTTTGTTCTAACAAGAATAATAGAAAATGCCTCATTCAAAACTGTTTCAGTCCCCACAAATGATGGGACATGCAATACTGCGATAACTCCAAACTTAACGAAAGAAACTTGTAAGGCAAATTAGGAAAAAGTCAGTCCAAATGTCGACTTGCCTGCAAGACATACCATTAGCAAAGTTAAATGGTTACCTACTTCTGTGATATTTCGCGTTAAAATTTTGAATATTTTTTTGTTGATTGCTTTTTAATTGTACCTATTGTATCACTTTTGTTGGAGGTTTTACATAGTGTGGTGTATTATAAAGAACTCATTATGAATTTACGTACTAAATAAGTAGGTACCTATTATATTTTTTAATATTGTCACACTTCAATCAAATTATGTCATATTTTTATTAGACGTTTCAATGTTTACTAATTCGATGTTTGGGAAAATATTTTAGGTTTAAAACCATTTTTAATATTAATAAAAAATTGTGCAGAGTGAAAATGTCGTTTTTAACGGAATATTTTGATGAATACAGACCGCATCCTATAAGAAAAACCAAAATGTGAGTGGACACTAACAATTATTACATTTTCTGTATTTTTAATTTACTGAGTATTTACCAGCATGCTGCTCCTAGAAGAAGGCTTGTGTAAGAAGGCCCGGTAGAAGGCATATAAGCGTGTACCTACCTATGAGTTGCTTTAAAATTTTTATAATAATAATTGTCATGCTACGAGATCAAAAATCAACTTTGAAATGAGCCTGTCTGCCTACGCCTATGATGCTATTAAATTTTTTGGATTTGCGGATTTATTTATGTGATTTTTCTACTGGTACAGGTGCCGACCAGAAAATAGGTGGGCAACACTCGACGGCCAATGGCTCGACCCTAAAGTTGGTTCTGAAGATGTAAGTTTATACTTTATACACAACTAGCTGTGCCATGCGGCTACGTACGCAGCTGCCCAGATGTAACTTCAAATGCGTTTAGAGAACTTAATGAAAAACTTAGACTTTTTCTCTAGTTTTGCTGATATCATGTTTAAACACACACTTCATGAAGCGACCATCAGCCTCCGGGTTAGCGGCGCAACTACTTGCGACCTCAGGCAGGACACGAGCCTGCTTAAGGTTGGATATGGACGTCCATGGGCGGCAGCGACCACTTAACATCAGGTGGCCTGCATGCTCGTCTGCTACTTCATATCATAAAAAAAAAACAAGTGACACCCGGTGAATCTGAAACTACGCCCTACTGAAACTACTACTCAGTACCTACATCGATGTTTTCAGAAAGCTTGGACCGAAGAAGAAATCGAGCAGTTCATCAAGGACACGATGAAGAGTCTGCGCGGCCAGTCGACGTATTTTAACGACTATTGCGCACATCTTTCTCCAGGTTTCTATTTGACCTTATCGTAAAAAAAAAAGTATTTTAACACCTTGTACCGCAATCTTTAGCGAGGAGCTAGCGAAAACGACCACAAGTTTTTATTTGAAAAAAAAAAAAAAAACTTTTTCAACCGATTTTAAAAAACCCCTCCGTTTTTTTTTTCCGATTTCAATTTAACTGTATTTTTTTATGTTTTTATCTCATAACTTTCGATTGGGTCAACCGATTTGGATGATAATTTTTTTATTTGAAAGCCAGTGCTTCCTGTTTGGTTCCATTTTAATTTGATTCAGATCTAACAACGGCATTCATGAGAAAACCACATAATTCTTAAATTTGCATTAAGTTAAGAATGTGAGCGACAATTTTAAAATCGTTTTTTTTTTGCTACACCAGTTATAATTATTACTTTTGTCGGTGTCATTATCATGAAATTCAGTTTAAGTATATATTTAATTATTTCAGAGTTCAAAACCAGGCCGTTTAAGCCGCGTGAAAAGAAACGCGTTCCTTGCAAAGAAGAGGACATAGTACACGAGGAAACTCCTCCCCCGCCCGCCCCGAAGCTGGCCATCAAGGACACAGAGCTGATGAAGGTGGCCCGCGAGCTCTACGAGCGAGACATGGGCAAACCCACTTTAGAGCCACTGCCTACTCACTTTAGAAGTTAGTGTCTATGATTAGTGTCGATGACTTCGATTGGTATCAGTCAATCAAGGCAAGGCAAGAGAAGACTTTCAGAGGTTTAATTTAGATATCTGTTCCGGTCTGGATTTTAGTGTACTGTAAGTAATGTCTGTGTTCCTGGTACCCACGCAGCAAGGAATCTTAGTGTGGGGCTTTGCATATACTTAGATAAAAAATATAGTAATTAATTTATTTTCACATGATTTGTTAAAACGCCTAATGTTAAATACTTTTTATTATGCTTTCTTGTTGTTGGATGGCCTTCGTGAATTTGGTGAGTGCAATATCGAGGAAATTATTATGATTGGTAACAAGAACAGCATTATTAAACTACCTTAAGTACGTACTTCTACAGATCTACAGATACAGCGTGCATGTCTGAGGAGTCCTAATTATATGGGACAAAATATGCTTCCGAAAACTATCGTAAATTAAAAATAGGTAAATTAAGGTTGAAACATAAAAAGGAAGTACATATCCAACCTATTCTTTCTTTATTTTTCAGTTCTCAGCTACGTCCGACCCTGTTTGTTCAAGACTGGCATTAGCGAGTACCAGGAGAGCATAGCTCGGCTGGCGTATGAGATGATTCGAGACGACCGGATACCGGGCTACTTCGCGCACAACGGCTGCAGGCCGAGGTGGGGCCCGCCGCCTGAGGGTACCAGGCAACCAGCGCTCGACGGAGCTCCGTATGATGGCGAGAGATTATATTGATCTGGGTGTTTCAAATATAGAACATCTTAGTTCTGCTATCGTTCCAAATTTAATAAAGAAAAGTAAATTGAAAATTGTCGGTTTAACGAATAATTATGTAAATCTATCGTAATTTATAATACTTTCAATTGCATGTTACTTGTTATCGTAGCAAATGTTTTCCTAGTAAATTAATTTTTTTTGTGTTAGGTATATACTTATTGTGCAGTTTATTTTCAACACAGGAACAGAAAAGTATATTTCGTAAAGTGCGGTGGTAATAAGTAAGCTAATTTACAAGTACATCTAATCTATGTTTATGTAGTAACTATTATCTACAAAAAATTCTATTCTTATATGGGTGCTCGCACTGTAAATATTTGATTGACTCTCCTCAACCTCATTTAAGTGGAAAGATGAATTTAGTTCTTGTTCTAAAAGTTACTTACTAGTAAGTAGTTGCGAGTTGCAATGTAGATGGAACGAGTCTGGATAGGATATCGTAGAATAAACGTTCGCAACATTGAGCAATAACTCTGCTATTAAAATGCCGGAACAGTAGACATTGACAGATAATAGCAGTTTGAAGGTTCCGATGGTTAACTGAAATATAATTTTGTAATAACGTTAAACTCTAAGCTGAACATCCGAGTTCATCCGTTGAAATTAGAAGCGATTAGGTCGCAATAACGATGATATAATATATAAATATAAACATTTATTGGATATTGACAAAACAAAATTAAAAATAGTAAAGTTTAATATTCTCTATAGGTATGGGAATCCTTCCCCAACTAGCTATATATCGGCAACTTTACTTATAACGAAAAGGAAGTAAATACTTCACTACATAGTATAAAACAAAGTCGCTTTTAATCCTAATATCCCTATGTAGGCCTCAATCTTTAAAACTACGCAACGGATTTTGATGCGGTTTTTTTAAATAGATAGAGTGATTGAAGAGGAAGGTTTATGTATAAACGTTCAAAGTTTTTCTGTTTCTGTGTGTTTAGTATCAGCATTGCACCCGTGGGAAGTCCGAGCGGGTCGCTAGTACCTAATAAGACTAGAAAACCACAGATTTCCTCAAGATTAACTAACTTTAAGTTTTGAAAGCCGCTGGCGAAAACAATTGCCAATAGAAATATACAAAAACCCACGTTAACGGACCCAAATGGATTATCCACAGTTATGGAGTCAATAGATAAAAACTAATGAGTTCCCAGTATGATTTACTGACGTTCACCTAGTAAACATCGTGTGATGATGGTTGCAGATCCAAGCAGTGTGTTTACGCATTTAAGCTGTTGAATATAACCACGCCTCGGTTTAGGTCTGTACTACGAGTGGTAGGTATTTGGAGATTTTGGCAGAGTTACGCGTTGTCTCCCAAGGTTGTCCAGTGTTGATTGGAATTTATATGTTGTGTAGGAATGTATATATTATGTAGGTGGTAGAGCTTACAGAGTTTGCCCGAGGAGGTACCAACGCTGCCCTCATGACGCGCCGTGGAGCAAGTCTTGTAGCAAGTACTTGTGTTGGGGAGGGTTACTGCCGGAAACTTCATATTTGAGGATCTTAGATCTCATGAGCAGCCTCCACGTATGATATTAGATAGGACTTCTGTCCTGTTAGAGGTTGGCCGTGGATGTCTATGGGCTGCAGTTGCAGTGACCACTTAACATCAGGTAGCCTGCATCATCCTTCGTAATCATAAATGTTAAAAAAAATCTTTATAACTTTGCACTCCTTATCCAAATGAACTTTAAGTATGTTAAATCTAAGATCCTCCGTGGAGAACTCAGAACCAGTAAAGTATTAAGGGATTATATACGTACTTTCAAAAACGAAACACCAAGAAAACAGCAAATTACTTGAACTGGTTCTTTGAAGATCCATATAAAACATAACACATAAAATCACTTGAAAACGATCAAAATCAAATGTTCCACATAAAAATTTTAAAATCGTACATGCGTAAAAAGGATCTGAGAACTCTTCATGACCCGACAAAAGTGCAATAAATCACTTATTCTTGGAAATTTTCGATGCATAATTGTATACCTCTAATGGGGATTCTGTAGAAACCGGGAAGTAACAAAGGGCCACCCAGAATCCCTTCTTACACTCAATGGCATCGCATGAGGAGTTGGAGAGATGCCAGCCTGTGTGCCAGGGTTGCCAAGAGATCATAAAAGTAATGGGCATTTTTCATTTATAACAAAGCTGAAGGAGACTGGCAGAGAATGCTTTTATTATTAAATTGTATTATAGTTTAAGCATGGAATAAAAGGATAACTGTCCATAGTCTTTAACGGGCTCTGTCATACACATAGCGTAATATAGGTACTCTTGGGGGCGCTGGGGGATCTATGGGGATCTGAGCAGCAGGCAAGAAAACCCTATCGTATAAAGATCTTCCTGTGGTATTACTAACTTACAAACTATGTACCTAACTGGTATGTATTTCCACTTGTTTTAATATTTTCAAAGAAGGATAATTTTTTGTCATCCCTGATTAAGGCAGGTGGATATTATAACCAAGATTTGCTGTATAGGTACATTGTGATCCTCTTCTCCTGGGATTAATAACTGATGTGTAATGTAATAATACTTCCAGTAACTTCGATGCAACCTTGGTGTCAATAAATTGGATTAGTAATTAATACATTTGGACCTGTCGATGTGTCATAAGTGCACGTTTTGTGATAATAATTTGATGTAATTTTTGAGTTAGAACAACTATCCACGCGGTTTGATATGCCACCGCTTGATAGCCTTTAACCTTCCTCATGAATGTAGCTATCATATAGAAAAAGCATTTTTCAAATCGGTCCGGTAGTTTCGGAGCCTATCCAAAACAAACAAAGAAACAGTCAAATCTTTCCTCTTTATAATAATTATTAGTATAGAAGCATAGATAGCTAATAAAACTGAAGACATGTTGAAAAGTTTGATTGTTTGTTTGTTTGAACGCGCTAATATCTCGAACTACAAATTGATTAACAAACTTGATTTTTTTGTAGCTACTTTATTAAGGAAGGCTGTTCTGTTTTTTTTACCTGCTATCACTTATTTATGCCGATGCTGAGAGGAGATGTGAGCATTATTTTGGTCATATTAAGGCGTAAAAAATATATTTTTGATATCTCTGGTGTTAAGTATAGCATAAAATAATCTTAAAAGCATCTTAAAAATATATAAAAACATTGTTGCAATCATGAATGTATTATGGAGTAACGCGACAATTGACAAAACGATACAAACGCAGGTGGACAAAGACATTTCTTCAGCAAATTAGGTTGGCAGCAATGTAGTGAAAATTAACGCACTCGGTGGATATAAGCGTTTAATTAATTCATACTAATTGTACAATCTTGCGTGTAGTGTGGTTTAATTTTAGCGGGCAAACAGGGCAGTTCTTTGTCTTTCTGTTTGTCCTTTGTACCTGTCAACAAGAATATGGCTTTTATTACCTGTGACAGTTTTCGGTGGGAAATTCAATGTTAATGCTTGCAACAATTTGTTATTGTTGTCGGACACTGAGGTGTTATCATTCTTGATCACTTCACTGCAATATGTAAATAAATTTATTGCATATGTATCTACACACCAATAGGCGTAAGGTCACACAATACATTTTGTACCTCTTTAGTCTACACTATAGAGTCTATAATATATGTATATAGTATACGAAATTTAAATTTACACGATTAGTCTTTAGTATAAGTAGGCATGGGTGTAACGAGGGGGTGATTTAGAGGGAGAGGTGGGGGTTTACTAAGGTAAGAAAACTTGTTAAAAAGCTGCAGAAAGACACGTGGACCCAGAAATTAGAACCAGGAAATAAATGGTCTTATCGACTTATTCTCAGCTGTAACCTTTACAAAACATATTTTCTTTTCCTTAAGATATTTTCAATACATACCTACAACAAATGAAATTTAGAATTCTGGGAACGGAAAATTCATTTTTAAATTAGCGTAGCGTGATCCCACGAGACAAAGATGGCGGACAGCTGAAACATCACAAATGATGCAGTCACTGACTAATGTTTTACCCGGACCCTTTGGGATAAGATGCGTTCGTAGGAAATGTAACGGATTCTTAAAACTATACTGATAATTTTCTATGTATCGTGAGTTTTATTTAAATGAACATACTCGTAAATAGGACATTGACTGGAGGGAGATAAAAGCCACAGCCATTAACTAGCCAACAATTTTAGACGACTCATAATAAGGGAAAGTTTGGAACAAATAGCAAAATTAAAATATGCTTATCTAATATATTTAGGAACTATAAAATAAATGTACATCGACGACAGGTATACAGCGCTCTTACATCAAATAATATTTTAAGACCAGAAACTAGAATAACAGCTTTCAACGGAAACGTATTATGGATTACTATAAAAATATAACAGATTTTTATTAATTTCTAAGAAGAAACATAATATAAGCAGGCAACACTGCAGTAAATCTTCATAACTTTGGCAACACTCGTGAGTTTCTGTTGAAGCGCCCCTAAATCATCTGTGGTAATGTTCAAGTGATTAATTCCTATATTTCCGGGAGGGAGACAAAGGTGTGAAACTCGAAAAATTAAAATTTACAAGGAAACCGTGAATCCTGAGATGTAAATACGAAATAGTGAGGCTTGTTAGCGGTTTTGGATTAGTCTTAAATCACGCAAGTGCGTACAATACACCGTCCTTCTAAAATTGTTAACATGAAACGATGAAACATAATTAAAGTGCAAGTATATAATTAAAGTGCAGTCACTAACTTTCTTTAATCTGAGAGGCAGTAGTTCATTTTTAAAAATAATAAATAATTCCACAATTAACACAATCGCATTTAAAATAATAAAATGATAAAGCATTACAAAAAACAATCATTATAACATAAAAGTTGTAAATTCTTTGACACCGATACGACACCTATACCTACTTAGTATAAGTTTGTGAATACAGGGGTACCTAAGTGTTTGACAAGTGAAGGCTGTGCCGTTGTTGCCAATATGAAAGCGCTTATTATGCGTACAGAAAGAGCATCACGCTTTATCGATTGACGTACAAACATTTATCATTTCAAACCAAAACCCTTTCACTCAACGGAAGTTACGAAAAATTATGACGTGCATTAACCCAATTTTCTTACCGTGACGGCATAAAAGATAACTATTTTCATGACTTGATACCAATCACAAATAGGGGACGAAGCTTATGAGAAGTATTGTTGTATCAAGGCCTCACTTTTGGGAGGCCCATGCTGAATACGCCTCATATCCCCTTTATATTGCAATTAGAAAAAAAGGTTATCCAAACAGTTAGGTAGGTACTTTCATTGACTTTCATTCATATATTCAGTCGCTTGGTGCTCTAAATCTTAATCGCTTGCGGTGGTAATGCATGATTCCTTTCATTGGGCAACGTATGATTTCTTTCATTGAAAAGGAAACGTCAGTAAAAGGATGAAACAAAAGATATTTAGAACAAAGATGAGAATTAAACAGGAACCCGTTACGTTCTGAAACTTCTCAAAATTAAATGCGCAATGGTAATGTTTGTTTGTCTTTACTCAAATGTTTTATTTGGTCCTTGAGACACTGAAAGGTTTTGATTAATTAACGGTGAATAAATCTTTAGCGCAGTTAGCACCTTGTTTACACCTGAATCGCTGTCAACAAGGCTCAATAAATTTAAAACGAGAATAAATTCACTAGCAGGTTTCTGTTAATATTTGGTTGACTTATCTAAATAAATATTGAAATTATAGGTATGGCGACAGGCGCACAGACGGACAGACAGATATAAAGACAGACAGACAGACAGAAAACGGAGTCTTAGCAATATATTCCCTTTTTATTCTTTGGATACGAAACCCTGAAAAAGGTATGGTGATACTTTATTTGACGCGACCATTTCAGTCGTAATAAGTAACATAGTCACTATCTATTATTTACGTTAATTATTTCACGTCTAACCTGTCGCTGTCCACGGCTTTGCAATGACTACTTAATCCAGCATGATCATTTGCTACATATTTGCGATAGAAAAAATTAAAAGCAGTACATAAAAGAGTCAGCCAATAGTTAGCATTCCTGTCAATCATCAGCCATTCGACGGACCTTCGCGAGTCAGCCGTCGATATCGACGATGTATTAAAAGACGCTCGTATCATCAAAATAACATCCATTTGACAAACATTTGCGATGTTTGCCAAACATATACGTGTGTTCGCGGTTATATAAATAGTTGTGTCGTGTTTCGTTTATTTGTATGGAGAAAATAAATAATGTTATGACCGGTGTAGGTACTGTGTGCGTGCGTTTATTTTTATTTAGTGTTGATTTAAAGAAAGTTATTTGATTCGAATGTATCCAGAGATTCCAGCGGCATTTTAATGATGGATGCATGACAAATAATTATATTCTGTAAGGTGTTAGTTGAAATAATTTTATAGGTATGTGTTAAATAGTTAATGTTAATGATTATTGAAGCGAAATCGAAATGAATGCATGTAGGACTGAGTTATAGTGATGCTGTGAACATAATCTATTCCTGTCCCCACTAAGTTTTGTCAGTGTTTTTGATGACCCTTGTGGTGCAGTGGTTACCATACCAGTCCGCCTTTCGGAGGGTTCAGAAACTAGTCTATAAAGGTTACTTAGCTTCAAAAAAAGCTATTCATATAAATCATATAAATACAGTATAGTTTCGTTTAAACAATATTATGGAACTTAGTTTAAGGGTATTTTAAACTAAAATGAAATCCTCATATAAATTTCTATCCCAAATTAATAGCGCATGTCAAAGGCAAAAAGAATTTAGGGCAAATACGCACGTGCAATTTAAAATAAGATAAATCTTACTTTAATTTAATATCTAACAGATTTGTTTGACGCCCCTATGGCATACTGTCCTCGGAATATATTGGCCGAATCGAACATTAAATCGTATTGGCCAAACATTTGGCTGTGACGTAGTTGGCAGAGTTTGAACGTTCGCTCAGTTTCAGTGCCAGCCGCGCTTGCGTCGGGTCAACCGCCTGACTTTCCCGCCTTCCGCGAGTGACAGTTGCGTTCGGATGTGTATACTAAATAGCTAAAGTGCGATACCCACAGATAACGCAATTTACTTAGTGGTGAAAGCTGAATAG
>DWQK01001244.1:0-16263 GCA_018231225.1 Noctuana stator
CAGCAAAGGCTCCTCAATATCTATGAGAAAATAGTGCCTCAATGCGCTCTGACTTCGCTAATTATTCTTGATTGAAGTGTCAAACGCCTTTAAAACACTTCGCACATCGCGAAAAGTGTATAGCCAAAGAAAGACTTCTTATCACCAGTATGCTAACTTTAGTAAACCATTAAACGTGTTTGTAAACGTTTAAAATAAAAAATAGTATGTCAGATTAATCTTAGACGTAAATATAATGATAAAGATAAAAATATGCTAAGTTCCACTGAATATAATTCTGACGGGTTGCTTTTTACTCTCGCTGTAACCAAAAGCTTGAGATACTTTGCCTGGGCTTACGTCGTTAGTACACACATATAGGTGGATAGGTTTTCGTTTTGTAGCTTTGCAGCAGAAGACGCTCGAGCGCTCAGTTTCATGTTTCTTAAAACGAATGACAATGCACTTCCAACGGTGTAATGACCGTAGATCCGCGCCCGCGGTCCCACTCGACTGTCTCATCCAGTTATTCGGATGAGAGTTTATTTCGATAGAAAATTGTGCATAGAGTTTTAATTTACATTTCATCTTCCTTCTTCTCTTCCTCCATTCTCTGGTATTTATTTTGCTACACTTGCTATAGATTATAAAAACTTTTTTTAAGACTCTACAATGACAATAAGTTATACCTATATACCCATACTCAGATATATTGTCCTGTCTGAGATATAATTTGTACATTTAAAGGTTATAAAGTTATTACTTAAGTATAATGCATTAACAAAAGCAAAGATTTGGTTTTTTATGTGCAAAAAGTTTTGTATTTTTTAAATACTTAAACTCTATAATATAAAAGTATTTTATACTCGTATTTTCTTCATAACTCTCCATTTTAAGTACAAAAAAAATGTTCATCGTTTACCAATGCTCTATTATAAACCGTAGATCTACACAGGACGGTTTTTTTACTTCTAGAATCAGTAGATACATTGTTTTGTAAATTATGATGTAACAGAATTAGCGGTCAACCGCAACAAAGAGTTGGACTGTAAAATTTAATTGGGCACGTAATATTGAATGAAGGGGATGCCTAACCGTAAGATGCTGTCTGAGTACAAATGTTAAAACTGCTAGATTTGTTTACTTTAGTTACTTTCACAGTAGGTATTATGTCAAATGGTATTATTTAATATAAAACACTCAATGTAAACGAGAGTCGAGGGAAGAGTGTCGAGAGTTTTTCCGAGCGGTTTTTAGTCCCGGCCTAACGGAATCAAAAGGACGCTTAAAGCCGATGAACCGATTGATACATTTGAGTTTTAAGAAGTGTTTATAAATAAAAGATACCTTACAATCAACATAACAATTTTTCATTAAATTGAATTTGAGCAGGATTAAATAATAGTAGATTAACAATCCACGTAAGTTGACGGCTTCAAAAAAGTAAAAAAGCACTTATTTGTTCATTAAATCGGCTCACATGGTTCATAAATGTTCATATCATAATAAAAGAAACACTCGACGTTTCTCGGGGTCATATTCATTTTTGTAAGCCCGCAACAGTTACTATTCATTGCGTCCCTCCCACTTTGCGTCATTACCTCTGAGAATAATAATGATACTACAATACGAAACGGAGGCAGGACAATGGGGCTAATGTATGACTGAGTAGAGCTTATCCTGTTTTTAAATAAAAAGGTCTTCAGAATATTTTAACTTTTTTAACATTGGTCTTTACATAGTTGGTGTCCGAGAGATTCGTAAAATTTAAGATACCTATGAAAATATTAAAATACAAAACGTCCCTAATAATAATGAACCCGGAAACACTATAAAAGTTCTGCGGACAAGTTTATAAATAATGTGAAAATTGAATTAACGGACCATAAAAGACAATCATTATTGAGATAGTTTATAAATATGTTTGGAACACTTCACCTCACGACTAAACCTTATTTAAAGCGCAATTCTCTCGTAATAGTACATTTTCACATGGCTTTATTTATTGTTTCAGCTCAAAGGATAACCACGATTCAATTGGATGGAGTGCAGTACTTCATATCAAGAATGAACCCGTACAGTCCGGAGCTCAACTATTTCCTAGCTTATCAATATTGCAGGTAAGACTATTTTCCAAAGCCGATATTGGAATAAATCAATTTGAGCTCGGTAGTGAGATATTATCTCATAGTTTACCTGAAGGTCGTATCATAATTCTCGCAACGTGAATTTCTCTGAGGTAATAGTTATATCGTGACTCGTAATGCTTATCTGTCTTATCTGTACCCTTGTAACTGAGGTTCTGCCATAAGTGCGCGCAGTCGGGTGTTAACAAGCGTACCTAGGCTCAACTCCAAACTAGGAAGTGTAGGGACATTTGCATAACCGTTAGAAGTTCTGTGAACAATCGAGAACAATATCGGCAGCTCGGTGGGCTTCCGCAAGACGTTTGTGACGTTAAACACTGTGAATAGGACCTGTAGTACCCTGTACTTTCATTGTTTTGTGCTCTCACGAATCCATTATCCAGTTATGATCAGGGTTCAAGACTTAACGACAAAATTACGGATTCAGGAAACTGGCAGGCTGGGAAAGATTCTTTTGTATTAAGAACCTACCTACTCTTTAACTTCGGTAGGTGGTGGACTACCGTTATCAAGTAGGTACCACACCCGCTTCTACTGTGAAGTAATAATATTGCTGCGATTTGCTGGAGATGTGCAGATGTAGGCAGCTTTTTTTAACTTAACCATCTTGGTCCTCAATGTCCTTTTATAAATTACAGCCAGAACCTACATATAGTAGTCGTAGGTATACAGTTTAATTGTGGAAAGTACTGCTCGAATGAAACTGTATTTTGTTATGCCAGTATTATTCACACTTCGAAGACAGTTCTTTAAGTACATCGTACCTACATATGTATTGCTTTGTTGTAAGTAATCGATTAAGGTCGCCTCTTGTCAGATAAATCGTATTAAATCGATGCAAAAAACAGGGAGAATTCGTCATCCGATATGACAACCGCATCGAGATGCGAGATCGACATCTGCGTGACGAAGTGTCATGCTCAAGCTGACGGTCGCCTCAGCCGTGGAAAATGCGAAGTGCTGGTCATTCGCTCTTCCTCGATTAACTTTTCGGAGCGATCACAAATAGTAACGGTACTAACATGACTGTCTTTTGCAATTTTTTTCTCGTCACCTAGTCACGTTTGGTAACGACAGTATAAAAGATGATAGAACGACGCATTGTCGTGAAATAATTTAACATAGACCACATTGTGAATGTGTCGTAATCGACGTAGAACGGGATATGCCACAGACTAGAAAACTTGGACAAAGTGATAGGATGTAGGAACATAAATTTACTAGTACAGTAGTATAGGTAGGTATATTTTTTTTGTGTGAACTTGTCATTCACTTTGAATGCTGATACTTTATCGGGGCGCAAAGAACTGCAAAACCGTTATGGCGCTACAAATACGTAGATATCATGTCGATGGTACCTCAATGGGAACTGCAATTACTTAGCAGTACTGGAGTGGCTAATGAATTCAAGTCGAGTACAATATATGACATTTTAATTCGGCACAAGCAGAAATTACGTGCTTTGCATTTAGTGAATTGAGTTTCGTGCGTTCGACTTTCACAGTACGAAAAAAAAACTTAATTTATAAGTTGTAATACTTTTTGTTTTATGCAGTGTAATTAATTAATTAATTTAGTCTACAATCCTATTCTAAGTTAGTTTAGGTAGTATTTAAAAGGGCTGGGAGATAAAATTCAAATTGTATGGAATGTCGATGTTTATCGAAGGGTAGTACGGTACTGAGAGGTGAATAAATTGTAAGAGTTCATTCTTGAACTTGCATGTGCCAGGAATGTAGACCCGTCAATACAAGGCCGCAACGTGTCTTTAACGGATAAATTGCATCTCGATAAACAGGATTTGCTGTGTAGTCTCGGTGTGGACTTGCGGAGTGCGATTACCCGAGGTAGTATTTAGCTAAATCGTATATTTATGGCCTCAGCGAAGCGGACTTACAATCTTAGCGCGATATCAGCTAGATACACGCTGTGTCGTTTACTTTATTCGCTCGATCGGACGATATTACTGCACTTAATGTAATTTCGTAAAATGTGCGCTTGTAAACATGACTATTTATATATAAAGTTGCAGCGATGGGAGAATTAATGAGATTTTCTATTTTTATTTACAGATCCCTTGGTTTACAACTTGCATCATTTGAAACGAAGGAAAAGGCTGATTCGATAACTACATACCTTACCAATGCCGGTAAGATAAAACTTTAAATATTATTACTACAAGTAAAAATGAAATGAAGCGCTTATTTAGTGCTTTATATAATTATGAATTAATTTTTGCCTTAAATCTATATCAACGTTTTTTTTATTTTACCTCTGTTTAAAACTTGATCTCAACTCATTTTTTTGCAAGAGTGTGGGTCTCAGTGGATGTCTAAAGGTCGATGGATGGAAGATCATGAATGAAGGAATAGACTGACTAACATGACAAATTTATAAATATCTTTTATTATCAAGGAACGTTTCAGTTTTCATTTTCATCTCTTTAACGTACCAAAATACTAAGAAGAAACCAGATGTCGAAATTTAAATCTTGAAGATGCGAAAAAGGAGTTAATAAAAACTGATAAGCGACGATAATAATTCACCGTGCAGAAATGCAGTCTTAATTTATGCCGAAAAACGTCAATTATTGACAAATCTTGAGACCTAAAAATACAACAAACATTTTGTTCACACTGTGCTTGATTATGCGGACAATTTGATACTACAGAGTTACATACATGTTTTTGTGAATATTTCATGAGTGCAAACTCACATTGTGACAATCGTTTAATTTTCCAGGCTACAACAAGTATGACTTCTGGACATCTGGCAACAATTTGGGAACGGACATGTACTTGTGGATGAGCACGGGGCTGCCGTTCAACGCCACTTTCAACTACATGCGGCGGATGAGCCTGGACGCACCCAGCCAGCACGCCGACGACAGCATGGACCCACTGGACGTGCCGCAGGGTAGCACCGCGCCTCAGCGCACTGCCAGGCATGGGTACGGAATCTTTACTACTTCATCATCGTCCTCTTACTGTCCCACTACTAGGTATGGGTCTGATATAAGTAGAGTTTTGGACCACAGTCCACCACGCGTGCCAAGTGCGGATTGGAGGTTTTCTAACTACACAGTTATTCGCTCTTGGTTCTGGAGTATCATGAGACACTTACATTTTGAAATTACTATATTATAGTTAATACGTCTGCTTTAGAAAAGACCTTAACTCAAATTTGTTTTTAGCTCATTTTAAAACACATATTTGAGAAACAGATGAATATATATAGAGGGAGAAGTAATTAAATTTAGTATCATCTGACTGTCGACAAAGTTTTTTTTTTGTTAATGCCACTGAAAATTTTTCATTCAAATTCAAATATTAGTTTCAAATACATGTTTTACATAAAAAATAGTCTGTTTTCCAGAACCGAGCATGTGATGACAAACGGCTGTGTGGTACTCAAGGCGCCTACCTTCCACTGGGAGCCCCAACACTGCGGAGAGATCAAGGACTTCATTTGCGAGCAGACCCGCTGCTACTACTACAACTACGGCTCCATCCCCGTGTCCTCCGCGCAGGGGTAATGCCAGGTGAGATGCCAGCCGTCTCCGGAGGCCCGCTCCCCGACAAGCCGCGCGCTCTCTATTCTCATATTCCTCACAAATATAATTTTGCACAGCTTTCAGAATTAAATTGAGCACCTTAACAAATATGTCATCAAGACGGCATTATAGGGTTGTGTGTTTACATGTTTAGTAGTACCTAGACCCTAATCACGTAGTTTGGACCGCTAACATACGATGTAATCTATAATCGGTTGTAGAACAGAGTCACAGCGCGCGGGCCCGAGGGATTAGGCTTCTGCGCCAACCCAACCACCAAACAAGAGCCCTACACCCAACAGAATTTGGCATTAATTTTTTATAACCAACTTCTTTGTCAGTCACTAGTTCTATAAAATGTGACAAAGATCAGAAATAATGATACCTATTACAAAATTATTAAAAAATATTTGGTGGGTGGGTGAAGGGGGCTTTGCTTGGTATCTCTTCAGTAATTTAATAATTTGATGTTCATGATGAGAAACTTGCAACTTGAATGTGCTTATACAGACATTCTTGCAATCAAGCTTGCAAGCGGCTCTCTAACACGAGGGTCGGTATCTATTTGTTCGACAGGAAGCCGCTATCGCTGACGACTACGACGACCGCTCATCCTCTGACGTCGTCGTCGCCGCCACCGCCGCGCTCCGAGCACCTTCCGACCCACTTCACACTGAACGACCTCATCGGCAAGCTACGCCCCTCGTCTCTTGATGGCCTCCAGTCTCCGCACCTCAAGACCGGCGCCCTGCTGAAGTCCCCGCCGCAAATCGACTCTCACTACTCTCGAGCTGCCGATGCGCACAATAAGGACCACGAGCAGGAGCAGAAGGAGGAGCCGACTCAGGGCCCGTACGACGACGAGGAGGGCATGGTCGGGGACGACCCGGCATCGTACCTCAGCCACGAGGCCCGCGACGCTCCCGCCGCCGACGAACTCCCCTCCACCGTCGAGCCGGATGCCACCGAGCACTCCGTCCACGCCAGCGGCATGCTGGCACCCCCCGCCTACTAGCTTCCGACTCGACGGTCACGCATTTAGATTAAACTGTTCGTGACTAGTAATGTATTTTTACTACCAAAAGTATTATTCGATAATTTTAGGCGTTTTGTATGCGAAGCGTTTTAATTTGTGCTTGCTTTTAGGGTGTACGCCACCGTAAACTTTTAAATACTAGTGAGAGGTTATTGTGTAATAAATATTGTATAATGTATTTTAGACCACGTCTGTGGTGGGAAATGTAAGGTTTTAATGGGGCAATATTTTTTAAATATGAAGGTGCTGGCGACTCGCTTCCCGCGACTTGCCTCCGTCTTCAGCAACGGTGAACATCACAACGAATATTTCACGAATCATAGGTACCTAACTTCGCTGAGATAATATAAGTAGACGCGTCAGATCTCCGGTATTCCATTTAAACCGTTTAATATATAATAATTTAATATAAGAAAATTATTCGGATATTGTCTGGACATATCATTCGGAATAATGGTTTAAGGTAGTGTTTATAATGTGACGTACCTAGTTAAGTATATTAAGTTGAAACTCAAGAATTTAAATAATAGTGATGTAGCGAAGTTAATAAAATCAAAAACTTATTTCACACTGATGTTTTATTCAACTACACTCTAATCTCCACCAATTCGCATTGGAGCAGCGTGGTGGAGTGTGCTCCAGGCCTTCCTCGGTTGTGGGGAGAAACCCGTGCCCAGCAGTGGGACATAAAAAAAAGGGTTGAAGGCACACTCTAATATAGCACTCAGTTTCAGTACACAATAAAACATGTGATTTTACAAACTTTTTTTGAAACAAGATTGACAAGAAGTGGTTTATTTCTCACTATATGTCTAATATGTCTATGACTTTACGGTTTATACCTAGAAGATATAGACTGATCAAGAACAAGAAAAGCTACATTGAACCCAGCGTTGTAGAGTAATAATACTTCAGCAATATTCAGCATACACCCTAAGATTTGCCTCATTTGAGGTTGGATTGACGTCAAAGCATTATTACCTACGTTTCCAATGAGTAACAAATTAAAAGGGTACTCACCACCCATTAATTACTCCTTCAACGTTGAGCATTGGCACGATCTTGAACACATACTTTGAGCGCAGAGCAGCGGCGGCGACGGAGTTGCCCAGTAGACAGCTCAGGGTGCCATCCATTACCCAGGACGCGTTGCTCTCACCGGGATGAACGCGAGCTGACAGGAATATTATCTCTCGCTCCTAGTAACAAAACACTACCTATACATCTCTACCTCTAAAACAAAACTATTGAAATTGCCAACAAAATGAACTTAAATATCTAAAAATGACCCAAATGAAATACCTGTGCTGTAATCTATAGGTATTATTTATTTTCTACCAAATGTTACATTAATAGGCCATTATAGTAGGTACAGATTCTATTTCAGTTAACTGTTAGCGCATACGCTAGGAAGAAATACCTACATACCGAAATAGGATTGGTAGGCGTCTCTTCAGCTGACACAGTCAGCAGCGGGACCTCGTTGCTGTTTAGGGAATAGCAGAGCGGCTCCGCACGGAAATATGCGCCTGCAGGCATTTGCGCACTCCACTGCCATATGCGACTCTATAAAAAATCCCGTTAGATACATCAGAGACCATGTTACGACTAACGAAAAACCTTAATGGCTACATCAGACGCTAATACTACTACGCGAAGGCCTTTACTGTTATGTTGCCTTCTTCAGAGTTGATAATTAGACGCTTCGTGCATTTCACTGACTGTTGGAACCTTTTTTATTTTTCAAGAAAAAGTTGTATTGCAAATAATTGAGAAATTGATAAATAAGAAACTGATACACGAGCGCTTTCAGTACAGTGATCTATTAAATGGGGTTCCACTAAATAAATAGCACAAATTTCATTCGGAGGATACGTAAAGCCATCTACGAGTATTATGGTGTGTTTAAATCTTGCCTGCCTGAGACTTCTAGAAGTAAAGACAATGATGGTTGTATTTTTACTCACCATCATCATAGAATAAGTGAAAGGGTAGTGGTAAGCGAGGTAGCACACATCGTTTGTGTGTGGAAATTCGATGTTGAAAGTGACAGTCAAGTAGCACTTGTTGTGGCTCTTTTGGTTTGCGTAGTGGTAGCTGTTGCGGTAGTAGCAGATATCTGAACCAGCTCTCACCCATCCTGGTGTAACATTGAAATTTAGTTTATTACTCAAAAATCATTACTTAATACACGCCACTCGGACACGCCATTTTTAAAAATGGTATTGTTACAACATACAATATTGACATTTAAGTACATATTTCGAAAATTATTTGTTAATCACCTAGTTTTCCTAAAACCGCTTCCTTCACAGAATATAAAACGGGCTTCATACCAAAATTAAATTGACTATCAGACTTTTCACAATTGACAATATTGAAAACGTATGGACGGCCTTGTTGCATATAACGGACTTCAAAATAAAACCATTGGTGTCTCTTGGATGAGTTAACATCCGGCATCAATATTAGCTCATACTCTCGTGGGCCTACCTGTAAAAATAGAAATAAATTTAGATGGAAAATTTCGTAATATTAGTCAAATGCTTTTAGTGATAATAGTATTTACCTGAATGGCTTTCCTAAGATTGCCGGATTCAAACCTTGATTCAAAATTCAATTTTGTGGCAAAGGTATTAAGTTTTGATATTTCTTGTTCATCAGTATTACCGAGAAATAAGTTGTCAGTACTGAAACCAAACATACTTTTGATTTACATCGACATAAAATAGTATAACTCACAAAGGAAAAACATTGAATGAAAGATAAGAAATACCTTTTCTGTGACGTGCCATCACTGTTCGTCACCGAAGCACATAAAGAATCTAAATCGTATACAACTTCATTCATGTACGTCTCAGGATTTATAGCTCTATCCACGCACGATAAAAGTTTCGTCCTGAAAGTGACAATATGAAACGCATGATTATACCTTTGGTTGAATTGCATTAGTTGACATTACTAAGATCATTTACTCACATTATATAAATCTTTAAATAAACTACCTACTAATTTCCCAGTAAGCCATGCGGCTGCAGTTAATTAATTATTCTTTAACAATTTACTAATGGACATTTTTTTGGGTAAGAGTAATGATAAGCACAATAGTTTTTTAGTATAAATTTCAGATTATTAGCATCATATAGCAACATAAGATACCTGCAAGCAGTGCGATCCATTTTATTCAGTGGCTCAGGTTGATTTAAGCACTGACCACCCATCATATCGGGGTAGGCAACTTTTACAAAAGGTATAATACTTCTTACTCTAGAGGAAATTGTACAATATACTGATTCGAATGTACTGTATCTGGAAATATCCTTATGAATTTTGAGCGATGAACACGAGGTAGTTGCTGAAAAATGACAAAAAGTTAAGGCTCGCTATAAATATAATATATTCGTAGTATCAAAAATATGTCAATCGGAAGAACATACTTACAAATACTTTCATGAATCTTGTGATATCCAAGTCCCATGGGAGGGGTATGCGAGGTTGCCATTACATTGTCATAGTCTAAATTATTGAGTGCGGCAGTGAGTGACAGACTCAGAGAAGATGACACATTTTTATTATTTGAGCCTTGAGATGTATAAAAATCTTCAAATATAGATCCTTTTGAGTTCGAACGACTTTTAACTAGCCTTATCTGCTTATTATATGATCCAAATTCTTTGAAAAAAATAAAATATCTGAAATTCAAAGATACGATCAAATAAAAATTAGAACTAGATATAGATACGAATATAAAGTAGCCTAATGACTTAAGATATTACTTTTTTAAGTCTTCTATATCTCTCTCGTTAGGATAATTCCAAAGCGCATTTTGTAAGCTTTCCCCACTCTTTGTTTGTCTTTTATCGGATTCTTCATTAATTTCTGTTTTTGTTTCACTGTCTTCAAAATCAATATCAACATCTTCATCTATACCCTCATTGTCTGAGTCAGGACCCTCATCGTCCAGATCAGAGTTAACTGTTTTTGAGTCGGAATTTGCTGCATCGTCCTCATCTTCGTGGCATGGCCATGTAGTATTTGTACCTAATAAATAAGATAAAGTGATGATTTTGGACGCAAATTCAAAGCAGACTCTTAGCAATTTTAAATCTACCTTTTAAAATTGGATTGAGATTAAATGAGGCTGGACTTGCAGCAGATACGGGTAAAGCTTGATGCTTGAGACAAAGCGTGATAACCGAGCAGACTCGTGCTAGCAAACCATCAAACTCCGGCTCATCTGGGCATTGTGAGCAAAATCGATGAAGTGTTTGCACGTGTTTCTTAGTGCATAAAGCCCGTCGTCCGGCTTCTGGAAATAGTAACAAGGTATATTTTCAGAAAGAATGCTTTTGTATCCAAACTACAATATTAGCAAATAACACAGAAAACCTATTATCCTCTTAGTATTAGAATATCATAATATTGAAATCCCATGTTGTGATATTCTAGAAAATACATTTCGAATTCGAGAATACATATTATGCGACAGGATCAAATGGGAGACTAAAAATATCACAGTCATATTAAAACAAATAAATTAAAACCGTGTCGAGTTATAAACAATAACATGCAATAAAAATGTCTCGGGCAAGCTCTGAAAGATAACAGTGTGGTACAGCTATATTTTATATCGAAAGCTAAGAGCCTTTATTTAAAGAAGAACATAGTTATAAATTTTCTTCTGATTAACATATTATTATATTATTAGTTACCTATGCTACAATTTTAAACATTTTTTGAGTCCTGATATCCTGATATGTAAACAAAATGTATACATCAATATTACCTTCTTTATATATTATTTGTATGTTTCTGTTTCAGAACATTGGGTTTACACGTATTATTACAAAGATACTTAAAATATCCCGAAGAATCCAAAACCAACTTTTTTGAACACAAAAGTGTTCAAAAAAGTTTTAAAAGCTAACGTGAAGTGAATTGGTGAAAATAGTGAAAGTGGTAAGATAATAAACATACGTACTTATGTTGCAGAGATGTTGCAGGGTTTGTAGTATGTGTGCGCATATCTTGAGTCTCATGCGGCCCTCATAGCGATCCCATCGATCGAAAACCCTTAGGAGCACGCTACTAAGCCCTGTCTTCACGATCTGCATGCAGCATACCTCTGTATGAGTTACGCAGGTGTGACTCAATTTGAACATGTGTAAAACATTGGACATGCAACATTCGCAATCATACATAGACATAGTTGAATATCCCTTTTGGTAATGTAGGTAATTCAAAAATTCTGATATTTTTAGCACACAAACTGAACTTAGCCATATTGATTGTGCATAGACGTAACTTGATGCTGCGATTAAACAAAACGGAGAATGGGCTGTTTTATTTATTAGTAACATATTAATCACAGTTAATGTTTTAGGCTATTCCGTTTGGTTCAATACTATAAATATTGCGAACTTAACTATTTTTACTGAAGTAATCGATAGCGTCGAGACAGAGGCGGAGTCTGGCTGTGGGGATGAAGCCCAGGCTGACCAACACACGCTCGTACGTAGCTATTACGCCGTCTCGGATTAGAATTGATGTTGTTAGAGCTGTAATAAACATCTTTGTTACTTAGATCTATTAATAAAGCTTCGGTTATTATTTTATCCGCAAATATCAAACAAAATTTATAATGAATGAATTGTACGTACGATTTTTGGCCAGTTGTTTCATAATAACTAGCAGCGGAAAGATTAGTTTGTTGTCAGTGAAGTGGCCTTTCAAAATAAGGTGCGTTGTTCTGACGCAGCCCAGCATCCGTACTTTTAATGCAAACTTTGGATCTGGAACCGAAACATTATCACTATAAGCAACCCATTTGGTATGAATAAAACATTTTATTTTGAGGTCGTTAAATTATTACTTATATTTATAAAGGTGATGGTGAAGAATGTTTATTTGCTCCAGGTTTTTTCTTTTGGCCTATCTTAACCAAAAAGGCGCCAAAGCCAAAGTACCATATTACTTAATAAATATCCAGTGTATGTGATGTGATGAATAAAAATTTTGAGTTTCGAACGGAAAAACATAAATAAAACTAGCTTTTCGGAAGGAGGTAGCTAAAACAATTGAACGCTGTTTTAACGAACCTTTCGGTGCTAGAGCAGCCAGTATCCACACCAAGTCTTGCAGCATGAGTTCCGTGCCCACGTTTCCATCTCGCTTGCTGTGCGTGGAGACCAGGGTCCGAAGCATCACTTGGGTACCGTTTAGCGATATAAAATGCTGTGAACACTGCTGCCTTGCAATATTGTTTGCTAAAAAAGGTACATAAAAAAATTACGTAAGGCCCATTGTTGTGAGTCAGGCCTGTTGTGAGTTCACACTTCTTAGTTTCAAGGAACTTTTGGGTGGATGATGGATCTTTAAACTAGTTTATGGAGTTAGAGAATAGACATGCTAATACGGACACAACACGATGAACAATACTAATAGTTATGAAAACAGCACCAATCATCTTACGAAAAACCTTAGGTTTGGTCATCGCATGTTACTTTCCCTACCTTTACGGTACAGCTTGTTAAGCATGACGTAAATAAATTTTATGTACTCGTAAAAGATTGATTTAAAAATTTCTGTATGTTCAATGGACATTGAAAAAAATGAATAAAATGAATAAGTAATGAATAAAAACGCCAAAACCGAAAACGCCCTTTTGTCTAGCAGTATAGCAACTCGTTACTATACAGTTAACACCCACGCTTTAAAATCATGCTGCTTACGTAACTGCATATAGAGCTTATTGAAACCAAATATGGAAAGGCTTAGGGGTTTATGTGGATACGATTGTCATTGAAGAAAGCTTTGTATTAAGCAGAAACTAGAACATTATCATATTAAGTTGGTATCATGCTATAATATTTATTGGTCAGACGTTTATTATTATTATGGAGTGATTTAGTCTGTAGTTGATATACTAAAAAACTTTTTTATATATCAATGTCTGAAAATAAACACAACACAACATTTCATACACGATAACTTTCTTGTAATTGTACTTGAAACTTCAATTCGACAGCCAAAAACAGTTTGTGCGGGAATAGAAAATATCTTTTTTTAATATTTCGGGCAATTTTCACATAATTGGATCGGTTCAATAGAAACATGTACAAAAAGAATTACCTAGCTAAATCCGTTCAGCCGTCTTGGAGTTTTGCGATGAAGTGAAATGAAAATGTGTTACGAGTATATTACAGACCGTATTGTTTTTGTGAATGCGTTTGAAAGTCGAAATCTTTGAAGATTTATTAAGAATAGCAATATTTTAACAAAGTTTATCTTATACTTAAACTATGTAATATATATAATTATTCAACTCATAGATAAGTGTATACCAAGCTTTATATTGTACGCTTTCAAGTAGTCCAATGTCAGAAAGATTGCATTGCGATGAATACATCGTAAATGTCAGTAGGCGGGACGCGTTTACAATGTAGAGCATTTTATTAGGGAGATGTCGATTATAAATTTTATCAATGTACATTGGACGACTGGCGTGGTGCAATGGTTACCAAACCAACTCACCGTTCGGAAGATCCTAAGATCGATTTCCAGCAGGGCGGAAGTTTAAGTCATTAATTTATATTTATGTTCTGGCTGTTTTTTTTATTAGAAATAACTAAGACGGACATAATTATTATACTAAGCATATTACCCAAAGTACTAATAATTTCATTTTGAACAAGACATCCTGAGCAACATAAGTAGGTAAACTCAAATTACGTATAAGGTGAAGTAGTGTAAGTTATTTTACGTTCATATTATAGGTGAGTAAATAGTGCAGCCAAAGCAGTGAGTAGGTAATGCTTTTAAAATTAGCATTTTTTGTGCATAGTTTGATATTGCAGTACGTTAGATAAGCGGCAGAAGTTACCGTGTAAGTAAGCGCCACACTCTAACATACCCTTCTTTGGCTGTGGCGCTTTGTTTTCTTTCCCAGACTTTTTATTCTCTTTCTTCTTCGGCCCTGGTACCTCAATCGGAACTACTTGGGGATATTTGATTGATGAAACTTTATATATTTGTTGAACTTAGGTAACTGAATACTTAAAGTTAAATAGCTCAACTTACCGGAACATTTTTTTCCTTTTCCTTGCTTTAAACATAATGTCTCTCTTAATATCGATGTTATATATGTAGAAGTGGCTGTATCCCTCGAGTTCTAAGAAAAAAACAGTAATATAATAATATAATCTTAACGGGTACCTTCGTAAAGGGGAATGTTTGGACCATTTGGTTTGGAAATAGGCAAAGTTAATAATAAAGCTAAAGTTTATATTTATTATCTACGAGTATGTTACACGTTCATTAAACTAAAACAAACTGTATTTCACACTAATCATCTATGATTAAACGTATAGCTAACTATGTATAACTTAATAAAAAAAGGTATGACAAATAACCTTTCAATTTTGATTATCGTGCAAACACTAGTCATAGTTAAAATTAAGGTAATTGGAAATGGGACCACTATTAATTTTGTAGAAATACTACAACTAAATGTAACTTCTTTATTTTCATTTAAATGCAACAGACACATACTCGTACCTCCAGTATAGAGAGGAGCATTTGTATGGCACCAGATTGTTTGCTCCATAATTTATCCAAAGTGCTTTGGCGTACATGTTTATCTGAAAAGTAAACAATAAGTTATGCATTATAATCATAGGACTTTTTTTTACAAATTCATAAATTTTACATAGCAAAAACTCTTATACAAATGGTATGTTTGCTTATATGGTAGGAAATTGCCTGTACCTACTCGTCACCATTACTTAAGTATTACTATGCGACCAGTGTGCATGACTACCTCATGTTGAGCTGTATTTTAGATGTATTGAATATGCTTGTATATTTTATATAGTGTACAATAAATTATATATTGTACAGGATAATACGGATGGTCATATAGGGTACTGTTTATTCCATCGGCGTAAACGAATCCGCGGGCAGGCGCTAGTAGACAAAACAATGTTTGATCGTGATACTTAATCTGTTGTTATTGAAAAACGTTTCCTTACTCGACCAAGACGATTAAGAGGGCGAGAAAGGGCGAGAGAGGGCGAGAGAGGGCGGGAGAGGACGAGAGAGGGCGGGAGAGGACGAGAGAGGGCGCCCGGACGGCCTCGCGTTTGCTGCATGTTTTGGCGCGATGACCGACGACTGCTGTCGTAGTTCTAGTACGTATGGCTTCCGCGAGATGTATTCAGCTCAGTAAAACCGTACTATGACACGACACATCATGTGTGTTTCCCAATTTTATAATACAAGTATTTAAAACACAATAATAGCAAATAATTAGGCAAAGTTGTTAAATGTTGGTGTCAGAATGATATAATTTAAAATAATTAGTATCGAGTACAGATCCACTACCAAATAACTCACAAAAAAACACAGCAACACGTGGTGGTTATGTTATTAAATTGTAGCCAATATCAAACGTCTGTACTTGTAACACAGTGTCATCTATTGAACACTTACTAAATAATCGTGGCTATCGGATATGATTTGCAATAAAATAATATTGCGACTATAAATTG
>DWQK01001245.1:0-16249 GCA_018231225.1 Noctuana stator
TAAGCCGCGATCAAAACATACAAACTTTGCCGCCTTTTTTCCCTTAGGGGTAGAATATCAAAAAATGCTTTCTTTGAGCTCACTTACGTCATGAAAGGAACCCCTGCACGAAATTTCAAGATTTTAAATACAGTAGTTTCGGCTATGCGTTGATAAAAATTAAAAAGTTAGTAAGTCCGGATAAAAGATTAAGAGTCAAGATTAACACACAACATATTACTTACATATCATCAGTAGACAACGACGTTATTCCAATGGCAAGGGCGTGTTCCTTCCCTTCAGCCATTACAGCGACAACATTTCCCTTCTCCACTTGAGACATCCGCGCCCCGGGTGACGTCAGACCTGGACACATTATGTTTGCGCCGCTGAGAACGAATCTGATGGCGCCCTTGTCTACCTGCTGCATCGGCAGGAAAAATGGATCTGGAATATTCAAGTTTTAGGTCGTTAGCAAGCAAGAAAAATTAATGTTCTAGGTCCTAGAGTATTAAATAATGTAATTTAGATAAGTAAAGCGTTCGTCTCGTCAAAATATAATATACCTACATAATATGCGTCTTAAAATATAATTAGGTAAGTATTATCGAATGTTAAGTAATGCAACCAAGTATAATTAGGTATAACGAGTGCTTTCAAATAATATCTATAATCGTGTAAAGTACTTAGGTCCGTATTGTACGTAGGTAGGATAAAGTTCAAGATGACGGAAGATCATAAGAAACTAGATAACAACAATGTTTTTATATGTATAATAATTATATATTTTATTTATAATAAGATACGTCATAGAAAATGTTATTATTTTAATTGCTAAGTGTAATTGCTAAGTAGCTACGACGAAGCTCTATTGACGCATCTGTTTCGGATAATAACTCAATATACCTACTGCTTGTATCGTAATTTTATTATAATAATATAATTTTCCTTATAAATTAATGATTGTCTGTAGCATATTAAATGTTAGTTGTTAAGTCGGATTTGCTATTGCTATTTAACAAAATCTTGATTATACTTTAAAGGTACTCGTACTTTGATTTGGACACGCAAAAAAACCATTTTTGGTCTTTGATCCCTTGAGCAGCATAATTTTAACTTCAATAAAATTATTTTAAATAATGTAAGGCAATGTAAAGCGATTTCAAGCTACAAAGTAATATATATGATAAATTTTATTATTACAGATTTTATTAATTTAATTAAATATTTAAATTGGCTAATTTAAAATTATAAAACTGACTGTAAATTACTATAGTCTGTAGTATCTGAACTGTACTAACTGAACTGTAAACGAAGTGTTAGAAAAATACAGTTCTGTGTAGGAATAAAAGATATATTTTTATTTACATTTATGAAGCAGCCTTAAGGTCGGCATCCAGGGGCCTTCCCGGTGACGGAAGAACAGCAGCTCGCCAGCGCTGTTCACCATGATCTCGATGTGATCGTGACTGAAAAACAAAACGAAAACTATTTCTTCAGAAAAGAGTATGCTGAGCCTGATTTTATACCTATATCTAATCCATATTCAATTCAAACACATAGGTACCATACCGCAGTCATCATAAATGAGATTATAGATCGATACCTACTTTGCTTGAAACTAAGATCATCGCTATATTTAAAGATTTTCTCGACCACCATAATTTTTTTTCGATACACAATAAATGCAGGTCGTTTAAGTGAGCACTAATACACCGATGTAATGCTTAGATACCTACCGATATCAGAAAATATAGTCTAAACATACCATTTGACAATCCTAAAAGTGTCCTTCTTCGGCAACACTTGGTCGATGTAGTTCTCTAAGTGAGGGTACAGTTCCAGTAGACGGCTCCGTATCCCCTTCTGCACTGACGACTTTAGCTGCTGGACGCCCGATATGCTCTCTTTCTCGTCGAATCTGAAAATAAATTGAGGCACAATTTCCTTATAAGTATAGGTATTATGTAGAACTTCTAGCACGATTTTTCGAGGCTCGAAGAAGTTAGCAGTGTAGTTATCTCTAACGTATACCGACCGAGTATACCAAGGAAAGTCGAGGCTTTGCCAAGACGGTAACTATTTTTGTTATGGCAACATTTACCTACTGCAAAGTAAATACAGCCCGCTGAATGTTGCCAAAGCAAAAATAGTTGACGCGTTTTAAAAAAAAAAAACAAAAAAGGTGTTATTATTTTAATTTCTGTACGAGGGGGAGCAAGGGGGAAACTACCCATCAGAAGCAGTGGAGAATGTTTTGTGTGTAGAAAAAATATTACGTATAAGTACAATATACGGACCCTTCTTTTTATTTCTCTATGTTTCACACCAAACCGCGCCGCACGCTTAAATCTTTCGCGGAATCAACCAAAAAAGAAGGAAGTCTTCATATCGTACTTAAATAAAACAAAAATTGTTTACCAAGCCCCATAGTTTGTTCTCTATTTGAACGTCTAAAACTATTGTAATGCTAAAATGAATCTATAAATAGTATAAGTCGCAAACATTAGGGATCTTTTTATTGTGTTTATCCTTCTCACGTGTGGCATTGCAATGAAGCCATACGGGTCATACCTCACACAGCGTACACGCGCGTGACTATGAACTTTCACAACCAGATCTTTAGTAATTCATAAACGTGAAGTCTTTTTTTATATACGGTAAGTAATGGTAAGAGGCCGCGGCCCCAATTGTAATTTTGTATAAGACATTGTTTGAAACAAATAGTAAGTAAATACGTACGTACCTACCGGACACTAGGTTCTTACATTAGAAGTAATTGAGACCATCTACATAATATGTCTTCAAAGATAGATTATGTAGCTAGGTAGTTCAAGTTTCCCACTATTGGTGGAGACACTGGATACTGGAGATATAGTACAGTTAGCCAACTTATAGGATTGTCTGAGATCAGATCGCAGCACCAATGAGGTTTGTATTACAGCTTAAGACTAACAAACCAGAAACAGAATTCCTTTCACTGAACTCGTCGTAATTAGGACCGCGTCTTACGTCGGCTGCGTCGTCGTACTGATAACGTAATAATAATATTCTTATTCTCTTACGTTTACCCCTCTTTTCTTCATAATATTGTAGGTACCTGCCTACATAATAATTATATCGTTTTGTGTTCAGTACTTAGGTACCAAGGAACTTATATAAAGTACGCTGTTACTCAAAAACCGCACAATAAAATATATCAGTACCTATAAGTATAAACAGACTATGTAACATAGCCTGTTCAATTTAGCAGTTATAGTAAGAACAATATACATTTACAATCGAACGATCTGCAAGATGATATAAAAATAAAACTACGATTTTATAATTTATACAATTTGGACTCATGTTGTGTAGAGTAGATTAACAATATTTTGATAACGCTTTACATACATTTTCCATGTTTTCGGACGATTGAATAGGGTTGGCAAATAAAAACTAAACGTAAACAATTTAAATTTAAAAGAACTTACCTAAATAATATCCAATCCAATAAAATCCAAGTTACAATGCTTATTAAAATATTATTTTATATTAAAATATTGACAACAGATAAATGTATTGCAAGTCAACACCCCTCAAAAATATTTATTCTTTAATTAATATAATAAATTAAACTCATTAAATTGATTTGGAATCAATAAATAAATTTACATGTTTTCTGTTTTAAATTCAATTAATAGTTCGTGAAAAGCATCCATTTCAGATCCATTCCAAACCAAACTAGATTTCTATTTAATATGCAAATAGAATGCACTTTATGCGAAAGTGTGTTTTAAACCTTTCAATTTAGTCTGAATGTGTTGAAGCTCTTTTGTAAACTGACACGATTTCCAATGAGAATTTTCGATTATTTAGATCAATTTAATAATACATTTCAATTACGTATATTTACGCGTTATTCAGATAAGAGACATTTTACATTTTCACATTAACCTTCAAGATTATCTTTGGTCATTTTATAACATATCAGCCCTAATAAAAACGAATGTTCATATAAATTGTATACCTAATAATATACAGATTGCCTTCAATGCCAATCGGAAAACACGTGTAGGGTAGCTCACGTGTTCGTATGGTAACAGAGATACGGATATGAAAATAAAATGTGCTCCATTTTCCCCAAACCACCCAAGTACAACGTACGCAGGTATACCTACGTACCTACTCATAGTTTACTTGCAAAGGTATATTATGAGTAGCAATGTAGGATGGAGTATGCTCCAGGCCTTTCCCGGTTGCAAGGAGAGACCAGCATTGGGACATAAAATGAGTTTAAGGCCCTCAGTACCCATCAAAGTAGGCTAACAGCACAAACTTCTTTCTTTGGTACTTCACTACATTGTATAAAACAAAGTCACTTTCTCTGTCCCTATATCCCTTTGTATGCTTAAATCTTTAAAACTACGCAACGGATTTTGATGTTGTTTTTTTAATGGATAGAGTGATTGAAGAGGAAGGTTTATAATATGTATAAACGCTCAGTTTTTCTGTATTGTATTTAGTATCAGCATTGCACCCGTGCGAAGCCGGGACGGGTCGCTAGTCAATAATAATTGTGATATGGTACTTAATCGAGACAGTAGTTAAATAATTGTGTATGTAATAATTGTGCAAGTAAACGATTTTATTTGTAACTTTGTATTCTATTTGTCCTCTGGAACTGGATACAAAGTAAACATTTTGTAACTAGCATGGTTAATTCTATACCGGATTTATTTTCAAGTAACTTCCTTTGTTAGATTTAATTACCGGGAAATCAGGTCACACTGTAATGGAGCGTCGTTAAAAGACGGTCACACATGGGAAACCTATTTTCGGACCGTTAACGAAGTAAATAATTATATGAGAATGAAAAAAGTAACTTCCGTATACTAAAAAAAGGAGAAGTGTCTACGTCATTATGCATTATAGCAGTTTAATTACTTATTTATTTGTTCATATGAGAGTCACTGTACATTGACACCGGAAGCAATAAAGTCGACACTTAAAATTGATAGGTAAGTACCCATATTATTAATATTATTATGTTTCGGTAATATCATTGCATGAAGGAATCATTCCTCTGTGTCGGGTGAAGGCTAATCTGATCATTGTCGATATATTTATTATAGGTAAGTATTTCACCTCTTTCAATCAGCGACCATTCGCGACAATACGGTTCATCGCCTTCCCATCATAGATTTCTGCCATCTTCTTTAGTTCATTTGTTTACGAACTTTCATCAAATTTATCAAACGTCCACTTTTTCTCATAAGTATTTGAGGGGAAATCCGTCCCTAGCAGTGGAACTGTAATAGATTGATGTTAAAGATACCATTTTCTTCAAGGCGAGGTTGCCAGTCATAAATATTACTTTGCTACCGATTACAGTATTTTGATTTTCTGCTTTTATTTGTCATAATTATGTACCTTTAATCACGCCTACTTATTATTATGTGAACTACTAGAGTTCCTAAGTACTCTACTATTATCTGAATTAAGGTAAGTTCAGAAAAACTGCACAATGTAGGTAAATACACTTTGGCGTAACTTCGACCTTCACTAAATTATCGTTTATTGGATCAGCCCACACGTTGCCTTCGTCATAATTATCATTGTCTACTGAGTCGTGTAGGTACGTCAGTAGACTCTGTTTACCTAAGGATTTAAGGATTGAGGAACCACTATAAAAAATAGATAAACTTAGAGACAAACATTGTCTTTTCACAAGCCTTTTTATGTTGCTTTTTTAACGAAAAATAAATGTATCTCGACATCAGGCGCTACTTGTACACAAGTTATCATATCTTTCTGGTTATTTAACTAGGTATGTATTTAATTACATACTCATCAAATTAAGCTTATACGAACGGGACACGGGTCTTAGTTTATTGATGCAACTCTATAATGTTAAGAATGAAGTTTCTAAACTTACCGTAACTGACAACGTAACAGTTTTTTCTACCTTTATCTAGAAGTTAACTTCGTTCAATATTACGTGTGGGTATAGGAAAATTTGAAGCATTTCCTGTTCTGCTTCAACATAAAAATGTAAATGTTCATAGGAACAGGTAACATTAACGTATTAAAATGAAATATGTACATCAGTAGAAAGTAAATTACCAGTGAATTAAGTTACTGTTCGTTTCCTACGATGACCTCTTGATTGCTTTTATAGTAAAAAGTCTGTCTAAAAACACTATTTAAAAAATTCTAATTCTTAGCATAAATGTTTGTTGGATTCTACTAAGTATTCAATTAAATAGAATTAAAAATGACGCTGCATTTTAATTATTTTCTGTAATATATTTTCTGTAAAGTAAAAACAAATTGTATAGTCTACAGAATCAAGGACACAAAATGCGTTAAACCATTAATGGTTTCATCACATTCTGCACGCGTGGCTGAATATGTTCGTGAGAGCATTCATGTGTGTTAGAAAACAAAACTGGAAAAAAATTATCAGTAAAAATTGGGTTGATCAATACTGCGATGATCAATACCTTACTGAATTTTCGTTGGCAAATATTACTGTTAAACTAAATCATTTTAAGCAATAAATTATATCTCGACTTCAAAATTGTCAAGCACATAATGCTAATTTAAGACTTATTTTTCTCATGGATGCCGTTGTCAGAATTGGACCAAATTGAAATTGGACAAAACGGTAAGCATTAGCTTTCTAAAAATTGTGGTAACAAACGAAAAAAGCAGTCGACTTGGGAACCCCTTCCTTTTTTCTAAGTCGGTTGAAAAAGTAAACCGACTTATCAAACTGTTTCTAGTTTTAGACTATCATAATCGTTGTTCAAATCAAAATCTAACGCGCATATTGTCATGACATGAGCCTTGTTTAGTACATCTACCTACATTAAACCATGGGCCTTAGTCGTTATACTCGTTATCATTAAACAGCAAACGTTTAAAAATATCGCGGACTGTGGTTGACCACTAACCCTACTTCACAACATTTCACAACTATTTCTTATGACTTTCACTACTTTTCCTTATGACTTTATGGTCTCAAGAATGTAATATTAAGGTTATTAATGTTATTAATAATAAAAAACAATGTCCAATTAAATAATAATATTATATTGATATTATTAGTAACGTTAGAACAACGCAATGAATATTGGACTCAAGCTCACGTGAAACCGATAATCCTTACCTATTTTTGCATAGCACAGTGTAGTATCTTATCAATCAATCAAACCCAAAATAAATAGTTCTAAGTAGATAAGATATCTGTATCAATTTTATATGCGGAAAGTAAGTATTTAAAATAACAAAAAAAATAGAAGTGACGTCGGAGTCGTGGTCGCTTAGTGCGCAAAGTGCTAGATCTGTATCCCTATCACGAATAATAAAGAACTACGTTAAGTAATCGAATTACGTACCTAATGTCATTTTATCCATACTATTTTTAGTTCCCGATACGCCCGATACGGGGCGCTGTTCAAAATCCCATTCAAAATTTAACTGTTACTACTCGATGACGGATTTGTAAAATGTTCGTGATACGCCTACTGCTAAAAAGGAATAACTTAAAGCATGAATTGTTTATTTCCTTCTGTTGTTTAGATACCTTTTACAAGGGTAGACAAGTGACCTTGTATCTCTGACCCTAAAAGGACTTTGATTTCGTTGGCGATTACCAGCGGTCGTAGCGATAATGGCCTTGTTTGCGATCCTGTCCCTTTCGTTAAACTGTTAATCGAGCTCCCCTCTGTATATTAAAATTTATAACAATTCAGTTTTTCCTTTTATACTCTCATTCAAAATCAATGAAATTATTATTATAAAATATAATATACTACATCGTCTAACCAACCTACTACTTCGTTATATCATACACGTTAATCGTTAAGTAAAATCGTACATGTATACCTACGCAGTCACTTACATAGTACGAAATAATTTCTTTGAGTACGAAGTAACTTCGTTAAGTCACTTGATTGAGATGTTTTTGCTTATTCATTTTCAACATTAGATCATTTTCCTTACTTTACGCAGCAAAACGTCAATGGTAATCCCGTGAATATTTTTTTCTAATTGAAAAACAATGGTGAATAATATTGACTCTATAGTTCTATATTTCGTGTATATATTGCAATAAGGTTCTAAATACATATTAAAAATGTTTGTAAGTACATATTCACAAAAATTGATACCCACGTAAGTACGTAAATTGCACTAGCTTTTTTATGAAAATAACAAATATTTCAAAACCCAATACATGAAACGTAATCAAATCATGAATCATTACCGTGATAACCGTGATAAACTGACATACATATGAATTTTATTATCAATACACGAGTAGATACAGTATTTTTTCCGGAATTAGATAAGAAGCAACATAGAAAGAATTTATATAAATATAGATTTATAAGTACCTACGTTATTAAGTATTAAGCGAATATTCGGAAAATCAATCGACGATTTGATTTCTATATTATCTATATACATATTATAAAAAAGTCCCCAGTCGCGTCTGTTGTCTTGTCCGTCTGTCTGTCTGAACGAGCTATAATAAAAATGCTTCAATGCTCCATTTGTATCTTGAAACATTTTTTATTTCATAAAGCCATCTATGGAGGACACAAAAATATGCCTAATATTTTGTAGTAAACAATATGTAAGTACTTGATTTGTTTTTAGAGTTCTGTCCTTAATGAAATTTAAGAACCAAAAGGCTAAAAACTTTTGAGTTTGGTAGATATAAAGCCAAAGAGTCACAAGTTCCCTTAAATTATGTGGGAGTAAATAAAACTCGGGTGATAATTTGTTTCCCAGCAACTTTACATACCACTGTGACTCTATGCATAAAATTATCATTTTAAACAGACATCACTTTTAGCACAAATATTAAATAAAACCAAGGAAATTTGGAAACGAGTTTCCTGCTGTCCATTTGCTTTGTTAAATTAGGTATTTAATTTATTCAATGAACGAATAACAAAATTCACATATCCGGAAGTCACGAGATTAAAAACACTTCCGCATTTGAAAATAAATTAATGAAAAAATAAAGATATACCTACTCGTAATTAATAGCATTCCTAACAATAATATGAGAAGGCTCTACGGAACAATTCTTGGGAAGATGTGAAAATCATCATGCGCTATTACAATTGAATTGTATTTACTTTACCCCAGATCTTCATTTATAATTTATTATATACTTAAAATACCTATTACGTATATACGTTTCCTTGATATTCATACAGGTTTACATAATGATAATATCTCAAACTCGCAGCTTTGAAAAAACTACAAATAAAATAAAATGGAAAATACAAAACAAAATTAACGACCCGTGTAGTGTAGGTAGCGGTTCCACGTTCCACCATGCAGTCTACCGGTTTATTCGGAGGATTATGGGTTCCATTACCAACGGGGTGGTATTTTAAATGAATTTTTGCCTATTTTTCTATCATTATTTGTTTTTTAAATAAATAGCTTCGTAAAACAAAATACCTTATTATACTAAAGTAAGGGCCAAACTATATTTCCGAGGACACAAAGCCTCTATAGATCCTCTACAGTGGATTTGAGGAACTAGGAGATAGTTTAGGATCGCAAACCTATAAATATTTACTAACAAATATTTAGCTTCAACTACCGTGAACAACCTTGGCAGATAATTAACTTCGGAAGCTAGCAGAGTCGAGAACAACAAATATTAACTGTGATTTACTTCCTTCGCTAAATGTTTAATAGATGCGCAGTCACGCACGCTTAATGAATCAATGACAAAGATTTTCTATTCTTTATACCTACTTACTGAAATTTTTATTTAATAGATAAGTGTAATAAAAATAAAGGAGAAACAAAATATGCAAAAACAAAACGTTAAGTAACTGTACATAAAAGTGTTCAAAGTGAAATTGTACCTGCGAGCGTGTGTTCTAACACTTCCAACTTCCTTTATTCCTTACAAGGTACCTAACAAAATAAATATTTTTACTGCTCTTTTACCAAAATCCATTTGGTTCTAAAAACCTTATAGGAAAGAAAAAAGGCCGACCTATCGTGATTCTTGTGAGATAAGAGACGAAAATCGAAACGTCCACAACGATTTTGTAACGGTTTGACGATCAACAGCAATGTAGATAGTAGGTAGGAAAGACAGATGTTACGAGGAAAGAGTGTGTGTGCGCGCGAAAAAAAGTGTTCGAGAAATTTGAACGCATACATAACCGTATATTTGACCTTTCATGTAGTGGAAAGCTGTTATAATAGCACGACAGTCGCTGTACCGTTCAGATAAAAATTACGTTTTTCTAAAATTCCTCTAGTCCACGACAGGATAAAGCATAACTAACTTGCTTGCGGGATCTAACCTTAAATCCTAGGTAGGTACCTACCTAAAATTGAAAAATGTATTGTTTAATTGCGGATCAGTGGGGGGGACAATGGGTGAAGTCCCCCATCTGACTCACGAACAATTGAAGCACTTTCCTTCGAGCCATATAAAAATACTGGTGCGCAGGTGCGCATAATAAAAACCAGATGAAATTAATGAGGTCTAGATTGCACCCCCCTGAATGAAAACAGGTGTTCAGCCAAGATTGCCCTCACTAAACTTATTAATTATATGTTTTAATAAAAAAATTAATATTGCCTCTTGATGCCAAGTTGGAAGTCAAAATCTTAGTCTCTATCTATAAATCCTAGTATCTTATAATAGATTAGTGAGGAATAGCGACAGAAGTTCTGTGGAAGCAACAAATTCGTGGAGATTTTGTTCTATTTATACGAATGTACCTATAATTATAGTGAGTAACATGCAGCTGCTTACTAGTTGCATAACCAACCATGTTTACAACGATATCAAGTTATGGGAGACTGTCAATATTTGGAGATATTATTATCAGCAGTTCAGGACATTGGACTTTGTCGGACTGAGATAAAAACGATAAACATTAATTATTATTTATAACAGGAAATACACAATCACAATTAAGAATTGTAAGTACACACAAAGAATACATACAGTGCCGTTAAGTTGAATACCCCACAGTTATAATGATTTTGAATGACTGAATGATGGATCAACGCACGACATAAACATTGTAGGGTATGTTCTTTGTATGACGTAGGCATCCTGTAAGAAAGGATTTTCCGAAATTCTACCCTTAAGAGGGTGAAAAACGAGAGCAGTAAGAAAGCAGGAGCGTAAGTTTGTATGGGACAATGCGATTCCTTGATCTCATTAATAATGAAATCCACGCGAACGAAGTCGCGGGCATAAGCTAGTCATATTATAAACTAGGTGGTGATAATGCGAACTGTTCTTGACCTTATCAATACTCTATCAAATCACATTTTAACTGACAGTTCAAGATGTAATTTATAAGCAAGGCCAAACCTGAGAATATTTTGACTGAGAATGTCTGGCAACTCGCCACACTTACAATATACTAGTAGGCACAGTACTACATAATATAGGTCATAAATGTGTTGATTGCCGTTATCATTGGTTTGCCTCATCCTTACTTCGTTAGACTTTGCAAGTTTAGGTACGTTTCCCGTTATTTCTTTAAATGTTTAATTTAGCTTCAATACAACCCTCAATATTCGTAATTATTTTGATTATTAAAAATTTTAATGAATGCAGGTTACTCTATTTTAATTTAAAATAGAGTATAATGCATGCATCGTGTTAGGTATAGTATAGTATTTCCAACCTAATCCGAGTTGTCCCTACACTGGCAATGGCCACTCGAATCGGTGTGATGATGGTAGGTATGTTACCTACATACTATATGCATATACTATATGGCCTACCTAGGCATTTCCTTTCAAACCAATTGAAACAAATAGGTAGGTAGGTACAGGTACATTTCTCAAGCATACATAATTGCATTTCATTTATCAACGCGTAATTAAGCAAGTCTATTTCGAAACAACGTCGGTGCAATACACGATTTTCTATTCAATAAAAAAGAAGTGTTTTAATTTGAGGGCTTTTTTGTATTTTCTCTACAGCGCATCGTTAAAATTTAATACAATACAGTATCAGGTATAGTATCAGCGGCCTTTGTAAACTATATTTTTTTTTCTTTTAGAAAAACGATTTGGTAAAGCTACAACTGGGTTCAATGATAACGTGTAAAATGTGTCTTATTCGCATAGGTCGTAATAGTATGGGGACTACCTATTTGGGTCTAAGGTATCTGGTACACTATCTGGTAATAAGTATCCTAATTACCCTATACATATACAGACATACATATTACCTTCTGAGACAGCCTGTTACAGAAGAACGGGCAGCGGAGTCTTAGAAAAGTTCGGTTGACTAAATTTAAGGTTTTCTGGAACTTTAGAGAGTAGTCTGTCGCCCTACTCCATAAGTCAAACAAGTTCAAGTCTCTACAAAATATGAAATACCTACATACCTACCTACCTTTATCGATTTTCTCATTAAGTACAACTACAAAATCGAACCCCATGAATCGTGCCGTGACGTAAGACGCACCACACCTACACCTTTTCACCTTCGAAGGTGGCAAGGTCGTGTTGAATCGATAAAAAACGGCCAATTTTGCACTTATTACTATTGAAAACAGGTTGAGGAATCGTCTAGCGGTAAAGTTGGAAATAGACGAATTACAAAAACACTTTCAACTTCTTATAAAGCGAACTCTTGGTTTTTAAACAAAGCGTCTTCTGTAAACAAGATTTTTAATTAAAAACAATTTTTATTAGAATTTAATTTTATCTTATACCTAGGTACAATAGGAGCGAAATATTCGGTAAGTAGTCAGTCAATAAATAGGTCAGTCACTAATATACATGCTTATACGTCGCCGAGGAGCGTCATTTACATTTATATAATACCTATCTACTAGTCTGTCTGGAACTACAAGTCGGATTTGAAAAATTCTTTTTGTGTCTGATAGCTACATTCATGAGGTAGGTTATAGGCTATCAAGCGTTACGTCACAATTCTTAAAGCGGGTGAAACCGCGTGACACAGCTAGTTTTATTATAAAATTTATTCGTGCCCTGTAAAGGTTAATATGATTTGAACTAGGTATATTGTAACACATGACATGTATTATGTGCAATATTTGTCTTTAACTTTATTAATTGAAACGAATATAAATATACTTCCAAATACTTAATTTACCTACAAAAATATGCAAAACTTTTATTTTCTGAAAAATATGAAATTATAGAAATGAAAGGCATTTTGGTTTTTATTATTATTATTTATTGTGTAATCATTTATCCCATCGAATAAAACAAATAGATTTTAACAAAGGTTTCAAGATCAGTGACATACAATTTAATAGATACAATATTTCTATCTTTTACCAAAAAAATTATATAAATCAAAATTACCACTCAACAAGTCTGGCAAGACATTTGAGAGTTTAAAAAGTTGTGAAGAAAAAAAAATTTATGATCTAAAACATTTATGAAGGATGATAATTTTTTTATTTTCAATGAAAAATATTGTCTTTCATAGTCAGTCCTGCACTGAGACAAAGTACTACCGTTTTGCTCTAATATGCGAAAGGTTAGATACTTTTTTTATTACATTTTGTTAATTAATAAATTTAAAACATAGTCACATTTTAAACTTCTATTTTATTCTCTACAGTGACCAAAATACTGTTTATGTGCTCAACTGTATTTTTGATAATTTTAGACAAAATATTAAGTAGATTCATATTTTTAAATCCACCTCCCTTTCTTTCTATACTTACCTTTACCAATTTAAATCTTTACACCAACATAATATTCTACACATTAAAATATACTCCTCATGAGAATAGAGCTCAGCTTTTTCTTAATCACATTTATTTTTTTACATTTTTCTCTTTTCATATAATGTTCTCATCATTTATTCTTATGAACACTTACAACAATTTAGAATATATTTTCAACTAATTTAATTTTAAGACTAATATGCAGACCACAGTGAAAAACAATTGTTTTGATGAGTATGGATGATTTTCATTGATACTAAAAAAAAGTATAAATAAAAAATAAATAATTTATTTTATTTTATCTCAAACTGTTAGCAATGGAATGTATTTTATGAATAATGGAAAATGTTTTAAACATAGATATAATAAAAAAGGGAAGATAAATCACTAGCCTATTTGCAATCCCTTGAAGTGTGACCAAGGCTCAACATGATGTGTGCGGCTTCTTAACACAATTACATTACATACATACTGTATCTTCCCTTGTTTATTGAACCTATCTATAGTTTTTAATGTTTATCTTTTTTGTCTATTGAACAAACAACTTCACACCTTACACACAATATGCATGATGTCTAAAAAAGGTATAAAAATTTATAATTAAATTTATATATATAATTACAGGCAAATTATTTTTCACTCAAACTTATTTCAAGTTCAAGTTAAAATGTATGGTGGTAGGTATCAAAATCTTTATTACTATTAGTTATTATTTTTACACTATGTATTTATATTGCTTTAATGAACCCCATTTTCAACTAGAAGTTGAAAAAACTACCACTAAATCAATTTTAATAAAAATCTGAGATTCTCCCATCAGCTATACAACTGAACAGACAGAAAGGACAGTACAGATTTTATCCTAGGACTCATTTACTGGTTGTTCATACTAACGCATTCGTATTTTGTCGAATTGCCAGTCTTGGTGTTAATAAGGCATCAAATGGAAATAATGGAGTAGACGATAGAAAATGCATACTGTAAAAAAATAACATTAAATAGGAAAGTTTGTAAAGTTTTGTTGCATTGTGCAAAGTATGAAAGTTATGTTGTGATTCAAGCTTTTGAAACTATTTTGTTTACAATGTCTTCATGGATTTAATAACTTAGTGACAGTCTTAGTTTAGTAATAAACCAACTTTGCAAGCATATTATGTAAAAATTATTGAAGAAAAGAAAAGCAATTTTATTTTAAGACTAAGTGGTTGTATGAAGGGTAAATATTGAGAAAATAACAAATTTAAGTACAATTAGGTATAAGACATTAATGATATATATTATTATAAACAGCACAGAAAACTGTGTAGAAAAGAAACTAACTACATGTGACTCTAAAAACCGTTTGTGTGCATTTAGTGCAAGATATTAAAAATAAGTTTCAATGAAAAATTTACACAAAAATAAATAATACAACAAAATATTTCTTTTTTGAACTCATTGTACCTATAAACCCTTTACAAAATTAGTTTAAAATACAGCCTCAACAAAATCAAAACTAAATTTACTAGTTAAGTCTTTATAGTGTTATAATAAATGAGGAAACAATTAGGTACATTGAATGTAATGAATGCTACTTATGAAAAAAAATTGTCTATGGTCTACTATCACAATTGGTATGGGTCGGGTTAGAATGCAATAGAGGAAGGTGGCATAGAACATTCACCCACTGTTACTCTATAAGAGGCCAGTTCACTGATCCCATGGTAATGAACAAAGGCAGCTACAATAACCAGTACATGAAAGATCTGGTGAGACTGGAACCAGATGTCACACTTCCCTGGGAACCAGCGTTCAGGTACTCGCAAGGCATAGAACATTGCCCCCAGGATATACAAAAGACCCATTAGCACCAACCATCCCAGTGACGCTTTACTGACTTGGCTAAACCAACCCTCTGTAATGCCATAGTGGATTGCTGGAACTATACCCGAGAGACCAAATCCCATAAACACTCCCGCTCGAAGTGGCCGCAAACGGGGCTCAGAAAACCTATCCCACAGGGACACAATTATCGATAATACTCCCAACACTACAACTACAGACAGGTAAATAATTTTAGGCCTATAATGGCAATAGAAGCTGTAGTATAACCATGGAACAAAGGATCCCATAATGAGCAGTGCTATGCCACAATAATCTAGCTTTGAGAACAGTTTCCCTACCATCTCAGAGTGGCAGTACAGTGTGTGGTAAGCAAATGAGAAGCCAAGACATATGATAGCGCCAATGAAAAACACTCCAAAAATCACCTTCTCCTGCATTTGAATTTCAATTGATGGGCGAGACAGGAAGTATATTGCGACACCAATAAAGGCAACACATCCCAGTAAGTGAGTCCATATGTTGCCGGTCTCAGTGTGGATTCGGAAGATGGATGCAAAGCAAGCGCTGAACGACGGCAGCGGGGGTCGGTGACCCTTGTGCAGATAGTCATTGTCCTGCAGCCAGCGCGGCAGGTGTCTGAAGTGGCACACGTTCCACGAAGCCTCCCAAACCTTGCGAACGAATTCCTCCGCCTGTTCAGCTGCGTTGTGTGCGAACGCTCCCAGATCTATCTCGTC